>CM053034.1:24158698-24181617 GCA_028564925.1 Lithobates sylvaticus
GGCCTATTTCGAGCCAGAGCTCTAAAAAAACTGGAAATTAAAGTCTCCCTGGACAGGGTTTTTTCAAAATAAACAGATAAAGCTGCTACCTGTGTTTTCAGGGTGCTAGCTGCTAATCCTTTTTCCATCCCCTCTTGGAGAAATTCCAGAACGGACACTACACTTTTGACCTGGAATCCCTTAGAGGTACAGTACGAATTAAATTTTTTCCAAACTTTAAAGTATATTGCCCTAGTCACCTCCTTTCTACTGGACAGGAGAGTCCTGACTACTCTATCGGACAGGCCTCTAGCTTTTAGGAGGTCTTTTTCAGAAGCCAGGCCGTTAGCTGAAGTCTGCCTACTTCTGGGTGAACCACCGTTCCCTGCAACAGCAGGTCCTCCCTGACTGGCAGCCTCCACGGAGGCTCCACTGCTAAGCCTAGGAGAGCCGAAAACCAGGGCCTTTTGGGCCAGTAGGGTGTGATCAGGATCATACCGATCCCCTCTTCCCTGAACTTCCTCAGTACCAACGGAATTAAAGGGAAGGGGGGAAAGGCATAGCACAGGTGGTAGTGCCATGGGTGAGCCAGGGCATCCAGACCCACGGCTCCGTCCTCCCTGTGCAAGGAAAAGAACCTGCGGACCTTGCAGTTCTGCCGATTGGCAAAAAGGTCTATTTGAGGAGACCCCCACGCTTTGGTGATCATAAGAAAGACGTCTTGATTCAGAGCCCATTCTGCCTCCAACAGCCTTTTCCTGCTGAGCATGTCCGCGAAAAGGTTTAAGGAACCCTTCAGGTGGACTGCCGAGAGGGAGGCTACCCATGGTTCCGCCCAACTGAAAAGTTGCTCGGCTAGGACCATAAGAGCACTGCTCCTGGTTCCTCCCTGTCGCTGTACATAAGCCACTGCGGTCGTATTGTCCGAGAGGATCTGGACATGATGACCCCTCACTTCCTCTCGAAAAACTCGAAGGGCTAAGAGAATGGCCCTGAGCTCCCGCCAGTTTGACGATCTTCGCGACTCTGTTTTGGTCCAGGTCCCTTGTGTCGTCAAACCGTCCAGATGAGCCCCCCAACCCCAAGCACTCGCGTCTGTTGTGAGGCGCTTGTCCAACGGGAAGACCCACGGGAGACCTCTGGAAAGGTTGGTCGGACACCTCCACCACCATAGAGCCCTTTTTACTCTTACCGTGAGCCTGATTTGTTTCTCTAGAGAAACCTGATGCGACCAGGACTTCAGGATATTTGCCTGAAGAGGCCTGGCGTGAAAACCGAGCCCAAGGTACTGCCGGTATTGCGGCTGTGAGAAGCCCCAGAACCTTCATGGCAGAACGAACTGAGATTGCACAGTTCGTTTGGACCTGCTTCACTGCCGCCTGGACCTTTTCCCGCTTTGCCTGCGGGAGAAAAACTCTCTGGAGGACTGAGTTGATTACATAACCCAGGAAAGTTATTTCCTGACTTGGTACCAGGCTTGACTTCTCTAAGTTGAGGAGCCATCCCAGGCTTCTGAGGTGGATTTGAGCAACCTGCAAATTCACAGCTACCTGCTCCTTGGAGTCTGCAAAAAATAGAAGGTCGTCTAGATAGGGTACTACGGGAATACCCTTCAGCCTCAGGGGCTCCAGAGCTTCCGCCAAAATCTTCGTGAAGATCCCGGGGGAGGACGAGAGTCCGAAGGGCAGAGCCCTGAATTGCAGGTGCCAAACGGACTCCCCCAGATTGACTGCCAGCCGCAGAAATTGCTGGGAGGTCTGGGCAATTGGAATGTGTAGGTAAGCATCCCTTAGATCTAGGGATGCCAGGAAACAATTCGGCATTAACAATTTCGTTATCGAGTGGATGGTGTCCATACGAAAATGTTTGTACCGGATCGATCGGTTTAGGATCTTTAGATTTAAGATCAACCGAAATTTTCCTGAGGGTTTTCTGACTAGGAAAATGTGGGAGTAACCTGCCCTTGTTGATGTTTTGGGACCTCGACAACCACCTCTTGCTGTATCAGATCCTGCAGCAGGTTCGTCATGGCAGAGGCCTTGTCTTGATCCCTTGGGAGGGTCGTGACATAGAACCTGTTCGGAGGAGGTTCTAGAAACTCTAGGTTGTAGCCCTGGGCGACAACACTCCTCACGAATGGGCTCGGAGTCATCCTGTTCCATTGCGGAAGGAAAGCTGACAGCCTTCCTCCTACTGGAACCAGACCGTCATTTGCTCTTGGGTGTATGGTCGGAGGGAGCTCTAAACAGGACTCCTCCCCTACCTCTACCCCTCTGGGGAGCCCAACGGCTTCTGTTATCTTCCCTACTTTTTTGGGACTGCTGAACAGCACGAAAATTTTTCTTCGGTGCCTGTTTCTTCTTAGTAGGGAAGGCCTTCTTTTTATCAGCAGTTCTGTCCAAGATGGTTTCCAGATCTGGCCCAAAAAGTAGGTCCCCAGAAAAGGGAAGGCCACATAGCCTAATCTTTGAGGCCGTGTCACCCGACCAAGTCTTTAGCCAGACAGCACGACGGGCTGAATTAACTAAAGCAGAAGACCTAGCTGCCAACTTGATAGACTCGGCAGAGGCATCGGCCATGTATTTTACTGCCTTCAGGATCAAAGGGAAAGATTCCAAGAGGTCTTTCCGAGATGTCCCTGCCTCAATATGACTCTTAAGTTTCTCCACCCAGCATTCCAGGTTCCTCGCTACTACCGTGGAAGCCATGGCTGGTTTGAGGCTAGCTGCCGCAGAATCCCATGCCTTTTTAAGGAGGCCATCAGCCCTCTTATCCATCGTGTCCTTGAGGACCCCCATGTCCTCAAATGCCAAATCAGTGCGGCGTGAGACCTGGGAGAAAGCGGCATCCACCCGCGGCTTTTTATTCCAAACCTCCGACTCTTTATCGTCGAATGGGAAGCGCCGTTTAAGGGTTTTGGAGAGAAAAGGACCTCTCTCAGGGTCCTTCCACTCCCTTTTGACTGTGTCTGAAAGTACCCGATGGACCGGAAAAACCCTGGTTTTGGTGTCATCCAGGCCCTGATACATTCTGTCATGGACTGACAGTTGGACCTTTTCTTCCTGAATGTCTAAGGTAGTATATATACCTTTAAGTAGGTCATCTACTTCTTCTAGGGAAAGTTTGTACCTAGACCTACGGTCCTCATCCTCCTCTTCCCCCTCATCCTCTGAATCCCTGAGGGAAGGAAGAGTGCTTGTCCCCTCGTCCTCGGAATCCAGGATCTCCAGCTGTCTGGAGGTGGATTGTCTAGGACTTAAAGGTGGCTGCTGGCTAGTGCTCTGACCTGCTGGGTTCTGAGCCAACATGGTTTTTACAGAACTCAGGGAACTAGCAATCTCCTTAACGGAGGAGAAGAGGTCCCTGTACTGCTGGGAGGACTCTTCCTCCACCAGCTCCCTAATGCAAGCTTTGCAAAGGGCTTTTTGCCAAGATTCCCGCAATGGTACTTTGCACGAAGGGCATTTCTTCTGGCCTGGAGGGTTAGATCGTTTAGTTTTCCCCAAGACAGTCTCCTAAAAGAAACCAAAAAAGGAATGTCTTACTGCTACTGCAGAGGGCCCACTAAAACAAACAGTGCTCACACCGACCACCAACAGGGAGAAGGACAACACCCCACTGTGACAAACAAAGGGGAAAAGACACAGCCACCATAAACCCACAGGTCTGAGTGACAGTAACCTCAGAAACCTGAAGGGGCAGGCTCCCCTGAGGGAGGGAAATACAGTTCACAAGGAAAAAACATAAGCCCATAAGGGTAAGAATCAAGAGCACCGTTGTGCCCCTCTTACCTGGGCCTGACCGGTGCTCGTGGTGCCTGCCTCCACCGACGCTGACGATCTCTCTTCCATCATGCAGAGAGCGCAGCGGGGACTGAATCTGACACAGCTGATTTAAAACTCCCGGGCGTTGCGTCATTACGCTGGCCGGAAGCTTGCACACGGTCTATGGACCCGCCCCCTAGCCCCTGCGTTGTCAGGCGACCGGAACCACTCGTCGCCCCGCCCAAACAGGAAGCCGCGTCACTGGCCGCCGCGTCATCCGCCCTCCAGAGGGGACCCGGAAGCCAACTCAGCGCTAGCGCGCGAGATTCAAACTCGGGCTCCCGGGTCCAAGACGCCTCGACCTCCTGCTCGGCCATGCTCCCCTAAGCTGGACAAGGCTGGGGACTCCGGAACACCCTCCGAACGTACCAGGAAGGTGCTGGGATGGTCGTTTTGCCGCGAATCGCACCTCACCGAGGTAAGGCCTTTCAGCTCCCCCTGGAGAGATCGCAGCCCTGCTGGTTCCCACAAGTGCTTCCACATGGCGGAGGAAACACAAATAACTGAGGCCATGGTGGAAGAGGAGGGGTTTTAAAGGTCAAGCATGTGTTTCCTGAAAAGTGGGCGGAGCTGCGCTCTCTCCAGGGTTGTCCTGAAAGGCGATTTGAGAAAGTTCTTTCAAAATTCGACCCGTGTATGGCCATCATAAGGCTCTTCGATAAAGTTTTGGAACGCTCATAAAATCTAAGAAGTTTCCTGGAAGCAATTTCTTCTTTATTAAATCCGGAGTTTTATTTCAAACTAAAAAAGACAGACAGCCTCATCTATGTCATTGTTTGACGACTAATCAAGAATACTTAACTTCTCCAAACAATGTCATCTTATTTCTTACTATGTCCAGCATCTCCTCCTTTTCTTTCTCCCAATGTTTATATATGAGCCACACAGCCCAGCAGAAATCTATGTTGATTTATATTTACAGAATAAACTGTTTATGATTTTCACGCTGAAAACATAATCTGACTTGTTTCTTTCATGGAGTGAGGCTGAACAGAGGGCCTATTTAAAAAGTTCCAACATTGAGCATAATTAATTCCACACTGAAGTGTGTACGGTAAACAAAAACCAAAAATAAACAGCCGTGACAAGTCAGGCAGTGAGCAGGCACAAAGAAATGCTGCGCTTCATAGAGGAAGATATGGATAATTCAGTGTTGTCTTATGTAACATAAAATCCTCCAGTTTATACAACCCCAATTCTAAAAAGGTTGAGACACTGTGTAAAATCTACATAAAAACAGAATGCAATGTCATAATCCCATATTTTATATGTTTGAACTGAGAAAATGTACATTAAAATAAAAAAATAAAAAAAGGTAATTTTGAAATTTATGGCAGCAACACATCTCAAAAACATTGGAACAGGGCAAACAACAAGCTGTCAAAGTAAGTGGTATTAAAAAAGATGTATGGGATTTTTTTTGCAGATTCATACTTACCTAGGACGGCCTTTTTATACCCAATCATGTTACTGACCTGTTGTCAATTAACCTAATTAGTTACAAAATGTTCTTCCAGCTTCCTTGTTAAAGGAGAAGTACAGCCAAAGCTCATTTTTGCTGGACTCCTGTGGATCACAGGAGTGCAGTTCATTCTGCACTCCTGCGCCCCTTTTTTCCAGCGGACGGGGCTGAAGCCTGCTGTCAGCTGACATCACAGAGGCGGTTCAGGCTCAGGCAAGATTGCGACGATAAAGTCAGGATCTGCCCACATGCCTGGACTGACACCTGGCTCAGCCTCTCGGCGAGTCGCTGAGAACCTGAGCTGGCCACTCCCTCCCCCTCCACAGCACTCCAGTGAGTGATGAACGCTGAGAACCAAGCGAACGTCTCCGTTTGATCGCTCGGTTCTCAGTGTTAGGCTGGGTTCACACATGTGCGGTGCGAACTGAAGCTCCGTTTTCACAGCTAATTGACAAAGTAGTTGTTCAGCGTTTCACGTCAGTTTTTGATCAGGTCAGGATTGCATCAGGATCAGGTACGGTTTACATCGGGATCAAGTCAGGATTTTATCCTGTTCACAACGGAATGCATCTGCGAATCAGATGAGTTTCCCATAGAAGATAATGTGCTTGCAATTCGGACTGCAATGCCCAGAAAACACACACGTTTTTTGGGCAATGCGGGGTGTGACTGCAACGCACATGTGTGAACCAGCCTCATTCAAATGAACATATTTTAAAATGTCATGCGAATTGGATGCAGTGTAAGCCGCATTCAATTCGCATAGTTGTGAACCCAGCCTTAGAGCGGTTTAACCACTTCTGGACCAGCTGTCACAGTTTTACTGTGGCAGGTTGACTCAGCTGGGCAAATCAACGTTATCTTATGTCGCCTTTCTTTTGGCCACTAGGGGTGTGCGTGTGCGCCCAGAGCCGATGAGAGTGTCTGGCGGGCGCGATGATCGCCGGGCACCTGCGATTGCTCGTGACAGAGCGAGAACCGGGATCTGTGTGTGTAAACACTGAATGGACATCACTGCATGGCCTCAGAAATATTTCCAAAAATCACTGTCTGTGAACACAGCTTGCCATGCCATCCAGAAATGCAAGGTAAAGCTTGATCATACAAAGAAGCCATGTCTGAACATGATCTAGAAATGCCGCTGTCTTCTCTGGGCCAAAGCTCATTTTAAATGGTCTGTTGCAAAGTGGGAAACTGTGGGCAGACGAATTGAAAATTTGCCATTCTTTTTGGCAACCATGGGTGCTGCATTCTTTGGACTAAAGAGAAGAGGGACCTTCCAGCCTGTGATCAACGCTCAGTTCAAAAGTCTGCATCTCTTATGGCATGAGAGTGCATTAGTGCATGTGAAATGGGCAGCATTCACATCTGGAAAGGCATCATCAATACTGAAAGATATATCCTATACAGGTTTTAGAACTGCTGTAAGTCAACTGACTTGAGAAAAGGGTCGGAGGCCTTGATATTGTCATGGAGACATTCTTTTCACCAGGAAGTGTTTGGCTGTGAAGCTGCTAAGGTCAGTTCCAGCACCTGCCACTAGAGTGGCTCAGCGTGCAGCTCACATTGCTTACAGTGGTTCTTTCTGCAATGAATAGAGAGACCTTTATGGAGTTACATCACTAGATTGCATGCGTTTGCTTTTGTTTATATTGTAGCAGCAGCAGCTACTGCAATAAATTATCTACTGCCACGGGGGATCAGCCAGGTACTGAATATGAGAACTACAAACCCATCTGCCAATGGGACTTGTAGTTTATTCATTCACAGATCTCAAAGATGCAATATGCAGGAGTTCTTGTGCACTTTCAGAAAACGCACAAAAAATGCCTACTGTAACTGGTTTGGCCGTGTGAAAGCGCCCTTAGTATAACAAAAAAAACCTCAAAGCCAACATAGCGATTAAACTAAATAAAAATAGTTTTTGGATATTCACCTTTTTGCTCATCCTACTCTGAAAAGCAAATGGCAACCTAACTCAAAGCATCCGCAAGATTACTAAAATTACCTTTTAATTCTTTGGTAACGGTTTTCTATGTCAATAGCAAGCTACTAATGAAAAAGGGCCAAACGCAACATGCACAAATCAACCTCCGTCCAGGAAAAACATTGATTCTCTGGAATCTTAGAACTTTAATTTGAATTTGGCAACACAAATGCAAAATGTTAAAATGATATACATGGCGAGCAAATATTTTTACACGTGAGCTCTGGCACTTACTGATAGGTGTTACTTTGTTTTGAAAGTATATTTGGGCAGCTGATTTAAGATTATCCATGGATAAAAATTTTAAGTACACTTTCAAACTTCCACCAAGCTGAACATCCTTCGCTTATATTGGGATTCTACAAGAGTAGATGACTTCCAGGCAAATACTCCATCTAAAATCCTGGTGTTTGAGAATAGCCCGTGTCTAATGAGACACAGACGGCACGTTAATCCTTCCTCAACAAGTCATACATCTAGCACCTTGAGATATAAAATTCTCAGCCCTAAGCTGTGGATGGGACGTAGTGCAGGTGGCTCAGTATCCTGTGAGGTATTGAGCTGGGATCTCTCCAAAACTTTGAGGCTGAGATAAAACAAACACTTTTTTTTTATTGCTTTAAGGCCTAAAAGGCATAAAAGCTTTCAGTTCATGTCATTAGGTTTCATTGTAAGAATGCTCAGATCTCAATGACATTTGCAAGTCTGCACAAAATATACTTCTGTTAAGTTTCAAACTGTGCAGATGTGCAGAGAATGATTAATTTAACTACCAATATTTCTAGATAAAAAATAACACATTCACAGGTGATAAACCTGGCGCTTTTAATATAGTGTTTCAATGCTAACTTATGCAGAGGTACAGACTACATAATGCACAGGGCGGCCTTATAACCTTGACAAAATGCAAGTTGGTGGAGAACTGTAAAAGTACCGTATATATACTCGAGTATAAGCCGATCCGAATATAAGCCGAGGCACCTAATTTTACCACAAAAAAAATTAGAAAACTTATTGACTCGAGTATAAGCCTAGGGTGAGAAATGCGCAGCTACTGTAAGTGTAAAAGAGGGTCAACAATACCCATTTGCAGCCTCACTGTACCCATTTGCAGCCATAGGTCCCCTGAACTTCAAACTTGGTAGTTAAGGGTTCCTAGATGCCTCCTAGCTTCAGACAAAATTTGGGGTCTTTGGACCCCAAGGGTCCCCGAAATGACATTGCTGCAGATGGACACAGTTGACCGACTTTGGGGCCCTGTATCTCGGGGCCACTTGGTGCTAGGAACCCCTAATTTGCATATGTAGTTGTAGTGCTAGTTCCATTGGGTTTGCACACACATTTGGGGTTCCTAGCACCAAGTGAATAGTGCAAAAGGAAAGAAAAACTGCGCTGTCTTATAAAGATATTGAAAAATATATGTATATTAGCGGCCTGCACAACAGGTAATTGTAATGAGTGAATAAAATTTAAATATAAAAAAGTGCGGCGCTCATAGAGCACGAAAATAACAATCAATGTCTAAAAGTGATGATACTAAATAATAATACAGTATCCAAAAATAAAAATTAATATATGAATGTGTGTCACTAAAAATAGTGAACAAACAAATATGATAAATCAAATGGATTGTGAATCAAAAAATCATATATATGGAAAGGGTTAGTAGACCTACTAATCACATAGATCACATATACAATAAATATGACAGTTGAAAAATCTATATCACCATATAAACAAAACCATATAGCAATGTGTGTTACAAATAGTGATCTAAGCAAAAAACACCACCTAATAGTGACATAAATTCAACATTGGTGCGTTGAGAAATATATAACAGGTGACTTGGTGCAAGTTGTCTGTTGCAGTCCACCACCTCTTGGGAACGCGCTTACCAGATAGCGTGAACTCAGAGAGGCTTACGCCGTATGAGTCACAAAAGGCAGTTGGTGTCACTACACCCGTGGGAGCATCTACTTGGGGATGGTGCCAAACGACAAGATCCTTCACTGGATATATCCAAAGAACTCTCAGGAGGGAGGGATGATGGATGTTATACCACTGGTAGTGCTCAAATTAGTGGGACCGATAAAGAGAAAAATGGAGCCACATAGTATAATACCATAGGGGATTTATTTTGACAAAGCATATAAAAATGGGTACTCACATTTAAAACGACATGTAAAAGCATATAATGGTCTACTGGTAACGCAGTGGTAACAGCTAACCGAGTCCTAGCACCAAGTGGCCCCGAGATACGAGGCCCCAAAGTCAGGTCGGAAAATGTCATTCTCTGCTGCAGAAAAGTGCTTGACTCCAGTATATAAGCCGAGGGGGGCATTTTCAGCACAAAAAAATGTGCTGAAAAATTCGGCTTATACTCGAGTATATACAGTAAATAAAAAATATCCTTGATTCCCAGGCACCTTGACATAATCAGTCCAACCGTCATCCTTAGCTTCACAGGGTAAAAAGTTTCATAAAAAGTCAGCATCCCCTGGTCCATTTTTTCCTTTTCCAAAATCTTGCAATAAGGATTTAAAAACTACAGTTAAAGTAGCAAAAAAGTATTTATTTATTTAAACTTTTTTTAAAATCGGGCATCATGAATTTTAACAGGTGCATCTCAAAAAATTTGACTATCATCAAAAAGTTAATTTATTTCAATAATTCAATTAAAAAAAAGTGAAACTCATATATAATATAGATTCATTACACATAGAGTGATATATTTCAAGCATTTCTTTCTTTTAACCACTTCCCACCCGGGCCAATTCTGGCACTTCGCTCCTACATGTAAAAATCATCATTAGTTTTCTAAAAAAAAAAAATACCGTATATACTCGAGTATAAGCCGAGTTATTCAGCACATTTTTTGTGCTGAAAATGCCCCCCTCGGCTTATACTCGAGTCAAGCACTTTTCTGCAGCAGAAAATTTTGGACTTTGGGGCCCCCATATCTAGGAACCCAAAATTTGGTATGCCAACCCAGTGGACCTAGCACTACAACATATCCAAAGATGGGGTTCCTAGCACTAAGTGGCCCCGACATACGGGGCCCCAATGTCGGTTTGGAAAATGTCATTCTATGCTTCAGAAAAGTGCTTGACATTTTCCGACCCGAATTTGGGGCCCCATATCTTGGGGACACTTGGTGCTAGGAACCTCAAATTTGGTATTTAAACCCAGTGGAACTAGCACTACAACAAATCCAAAGATGGTTCCTAGCACCAAGTGATCCCGAGATACAGGGCCCCAAAGACAGGCAACTGTGTCCATCTGCAGCAATGTAATTTTGGGACCCTTTTGGCTGCAGCTAGGGGGCATTTAGGAACCCTTAACTACCAAATTTGAAGTTTGGGGGACCTATGGCTACAAATGGGCACAGTGAAGCATGCAAATGGGCACAGTGAGGCTGCAAATGGGCATTGTTGACCCTCTTTTCCACTTACAGTAGCTGCGCATTTCTCACCCTAGCCTTATACTCGAGTCAATACGTTTTCCTAGTTGTTCATTTCTGTACGCGGGGATGGGGCGCTTTCATTTTTTTTTTTGTTATTCTTTATTTTACTTTTTTTTTTTTATTACTGTTATTCCTATTACAAGGAATGTAAACATCCCTTGTAATAGGAATAGTGCGTGACATGTCCTCTATATGGAGAGATGTGGGGTCTATAAGACCCCCACATCTCTCTTTCAGGCTGGAAAGACCAAGATCAAAAAAATAAAAATAACCCATCTCTGCTTTTCCAGCTGCCCCCCCTGGAATTGTTTACATCCGCCAGCCCGGACGTGACACCAAGTCACACCCAGGCATCCGAGGGTCATAGAGATGACTGGGGACCATCGGGTCACCAGAAATCTCTATGGTTAACTTCCGGCGGCGACTGATTCATTCTCCAGCTCGACGTACGCACGGAAGAAGCACCGGATGGTGGCGGGAGGGGTATGTCCCCTCCCGCTGCCTCTAAGAATGGTCAAGCCGCTGAACTGCCACTATGATTGTTCTTACGGTGCAAAGAAACACCGGCGGAAAAAAAAATGATATCTGGATGATGCCTGTAACTGCAGGCATCATTCAGATATCACCTCTGAAAGTTCATGACGTCATATGACATACTGCCGGCATGAAGTGGTTCATTTTGATGATTATGGCTTACAGCTAGTGAAAGCCCAAAATTCAGTAACTCAGAAAATTACAATATTGTAGTCTCGTGTTGTCACACTCTAATCCGCTAATTAACTCAAAACACATGTAAAGGTTTGCTGAGGCCTGGCATCGCCGAACCCCTGGCTTTATTACCTGGCGGCTCAGCTGCAGCATCTTATTGGTATGTTCCCAGCAGCAGGGGGGGGGGGGGGTCCACAGAGCGCCTCACAAAACCTGCTACTACATAATGTACGCAGGGGCCCCATCCCCATGGCACTGGAGGCCCTGGCCATCGCCAGACCACACAGGAAATTCCCTACCCTCAACATAATCCAAAAAGTATGGAACAAGGCCAAATATATTCAAAAGGGCAGACGGTTATACGGACTACAGTCCAATCTGGTGGAATGACACATACACGGAACTGGCCAAGTTACAGTCAGGCGACAGATGGAGGAGGTTTGGGATCACACACCTTAACCACTTACCCACTGGGCAGTTAAACCCCCTTCTTAACCAGACCAATTTTCAGCTTTCGGTGCTCTCACACTTTGAATGACAATTACTCTGTCATGCAACACTGTACCCAAATGAATTTTGTGTCCTTTTTTTCACACAAATAGAGCTTTCTTTTGGTGGTATTTAATCACCGCTGGGTTTTTTATTTTTTGTGCTATAAATCAAAAAATACAGAAAATTCGGTAAAAAAAATAAATAAAATTATTTGTTTCTATTAAAAATTATTGCAGAGTATTGGCAGAGTATTGGCAGAGTATTGGCGAGTATTGCAGTGTTGCACAGTGGTGGCAGAGCATTGCACAGTGGTGGCAGAGCATTGCACAGTGGTGGCAGAGCATTGACCAGCGCTGTGGGCACTACACATCCAGCCCACAGCGCTGGTCCCGTCTCTCCCCCTCTCCGCTTCTCTCCTCTCTGTACCGATCGGTACAGAGAGGGGAGGGAGGAACCGGCGTCATGACATGACGCTGGTTTGTGTACATGTGATCGCTCCGTCATTTGACGGAGCGATCACGTGGTAAACGGCCGATATCAGCGGCTGTTTACCGTGATCCGTGATGCGCCGGGTCCTCGGGACCCGGCGGTCACGGATGTTCCCGAGTGCGCGCCCCAGGGGGCGCGCGGGAGCAAGTTTCTAGGAGGACGTCCGTAGGACGTCCACTTAGAACAAGCCGACCGCGCTGTGGCCGTCTTTCGACTATAGCGCGGTCGGCATGTGGTTAAACAGATATTTTGTAATGGAATACTGCGCCCATTTGCAGAATTGAGGGAAACGTACACAGTCTCCTGGCGTCCATGCACTTTCAGTACATCCAACTTAGCCATGCTGTGGCGGCACAGAGTCGCTCCTCGGAGTGGCGGTTGTCCTCGACCCCTGTTTTCAGCCTCTTGGAGGGTGCCGCCTCATCCAAAGGATTTATATCTCAATGTTATGCCATCCTGCTGCAATTCGTGATGGGACGGCACCCTCTGAAGGTTAGGGAGAAGTGGGAGGCAGATGCAGGACCACTGGATGGAGAACAATGGGAAGAAATATGCCAGGCGGAAGGTAAAAGTTCCTTAAACGTATCCCAAAGGCTAACACAATTATATATCCTCCTCAGAACGTATTATACCCCTCACAGGCTCCATTTGATGAACCCGCAGCTAGACCCTATATGTACCAGATGCAAAAGAGAACATGGGAGTCTCATTCTCATGCTATGGCGATGTCCCAAGCTACATACCTATTGGAACGCAGTAGTGCCCACGGTCAATGCAGTGTTTCAAATATCTCTCCCACGGGATCCGAGAGCTTGTCTCTTGGGTGCTCTGGAGGAATACGAATGGGGGGAACACTGTAGAGAAGCTGTACATAGAGTCCTGTTCCAGGCCAGGAAGTTAATTATGCTACACTGGCGGGCTGAAGCACCCCCAACCACGAAAAAAGGGATTGACAATGTAGGGAGGACACTACGAATGGAAAAATTTATTTATCAGCACAGGGGTAATCCGCACAAATTCGAGAAACTATGGGCAATGTGGTTAGATGTACCGGGACTAGCTCCGGAAGATCTGATAACAGATAGGTTGTTGGGAATAAACCTTGGGTGAATAATGCATGCGGAGGCATAGAAAGGGAATAAAGCTCTGTTGAATGTGTTTGATATATAAAAGGAATGTTCAAGGTCTATGCAATTTTCATTAAAAGCGGTAATACTTTTGTAATGTATGTAAGATTGAGTTGGAATATTGCTCACAACGTCATTTTAAGTGTACTGTACCTGTGCAACTTCAATAAATACTTTTGTTGGATAAAAAAAAAAAAGGTTTGCTGAGCCTTTAAATGGTCTCTCAGTCTGGTTCGGTAGGTTACACAATCATGGGGAGGACTTCTGACTTTACAGTTGTCCAGAAGACACTGCTAAAGAAGCTGGCTGTTCACAGAGTGCTGTATCCAAGCATATTAATGGAAAGTTGAGTGGAAGGAAAAAAAGAGTGGTAGAAAAAAAGTGCACAAGCAACAGGGATAGCAGCCTTGAGGATTGTGAAGCAAAGGCCATTCAAGAATTTGAGGAAGATTCACAAAGAGTGGACTACAGCTGGTGTAAGTGCTTCAAAAGTCACCACACATATATCCAGGACATGGGCTACAACTGTCCCATTCCTCGTGTCAAGCCACTCCTGAACCAGAGAAGTCAGAAGTGTCTTACATGGGCTAAGGAGAAAAAGGACTGGACTGTTGATCAGTGGTCCTCTTTTCAGATGAAAGTAAATTTTGCATCTTATTTGGAAATCAAGGTCCCAGAGTCTGGAGGAAGAGTGGAGCGACACAGAAGTTGCATGAGGTCCAGTGTGAAGTTTCCACAGTCAGTGATGATTTGGGGAGCCATGTTATCTGCTGGTGGTCCACTGTGTTTTATGAAGTTCAAAGACAGAGCAGCCCTCTACCAGGAAATTCTACAGCACTTTATGCTTCCCTCTCTCATTTTCCAGCAGGACTTGGCACCGGCCCACACTGACAAAAAAGTACCAATACCTGGTTTAATGATCATGGTATCACTGTGCTTTATTGGCCAGCAAACTCGCCTGACCTAAACCCCATAGAGAATCTGTGGGGTATTGTCAAGAGGAAAATGAGAGACACCAGACCCAACAATGTAGATGAGCTGAAAGCCGTTATCAAAGCAACCTGGGCTTCCATAGCACCTCAGCAGTGCTGATCGCCTCCATGTCATGTCGTATTGATGCAATAATTCATACAAAAGGAGCCCCGACCAAGTATTTAGTGCATACTATACTGTACATGGACATACTTTTCAGTAAGCCAACATTTCTATATTAAAAAGCCTTTTTTTATTGTTCTTATGTAATATTCAAATTTTATGAGATACTGAATTTTGTGTTTTCACTAGCTGTAAGCCACAATCTTTAAAGCTAAAAGAAAAATGCTTGAAATATATCACTCTATATGTAATTAATCTATATACTATAGAAGTTTCACTGTTTAAATTGAATTACTAAAATAAATTTAAGAGGAACTGGAGTCTGCTCACATAATTTGTAATAAAAACATCTTTGCCATTCTGAAGCTTCCCTCCAACCACTTTGCATATTATTTTATATATACACTGTGATTCTGTACTTGACAAATATGTTGCAGAAATCTCCTTCCACTAAGTCTGGCTGCAGACATTTTAACTGTGGGCAGCTGAGGCTGCTGCCTGTTCACTTCCTAGATTTACACAGACACACCTCCAGCTTTGCAGCTTTCATTGGCCCTCTTATGACTCATCTCCCCTCCCCTCCTGGCAAACTCTCACAAGGGAGAGGGAGAGGGAGAGGGAGAGGGAGGGGAGAGGGAGAGGGAGAGAGAGAGAGAGAGAGAGAGAGCTGTGCATGAGCCTAGGGCTAGGCTAATGACCAGACAAGAAACAGGAAGTGGGCTGTATAAGGTATTTAACCACTTCCCATCCATAGGCCGTCATATGACGGCCTTGACTTCCTCGGGGTATATCTGAATGATGCCTGTAGCTACAGACATCATTCAGATATTGACGTTTTCAGCCGGCGATTCCCTGCACCATAAGAACGATCATAGCGGCTGTTCCGCCGCTTGATCGTTCTTACGGTGTCTTATGTCTTATTGACCCCATATCTCACTGTAAATAGGTCCGATCATGTAATATTCCTATTACAAGGGATGTTTACATTCATTGTAATAGGAATACAAGTAATCAATTTTTTATTTTATTTTTTAAAGTGTCAAACTAAAAAAATAAAAGTAAAATTAACAATAAAAAAAAAATTTTTGAAGCGCCCCTGTCCCTGTGAGCTCGTACGCAGAAGTGAACGCATACATAAGCCCCGCCCACATATGGAACCGGGGTTCAAACCACACATGTGAGGTATCGCCGCGAACGTTAGAGCGAGAACAATAATTCTAGCCCTAGACCTCCTCTGTAACTCAAAACATGTAACCAGTAAAAAAATTTAAAGCGTCGCCTATGGGGATTTTTAAATACCAAACTTTGGCGCCATTCCACAAGCGCGTGCAATTTTGAAGTGTGACATGTTGGGTATCTATTTACTCGGCGTATCTTCATCTTTCACATTATGCAAAAAAAATCGGCTAACTTTACTGTTTTGTTTTTTTTAAGCATGGAATTGTTTTTTTTTCTGAAAAAAACGTGTTTGAAAAATTGCTGCGCAAATACCGTGCGAGATAAAAAGTTGCAATGACCGTCATTGTATTCTCTAGGGTCTTTGCTAAAAAACATATATAATGTTTGGGGGTTCTATGTAATTTTCGAGCAAAAAAATTATGAATTTTACATGTAGGAGAGAAATGTCAGAATTGGCCTGGATGTGAAGTGGTTAATGGCAGAAATAAAATGTTTTACTAACCAAAGTTAAAGCAAGTGTAGAAGGTTTAAAAGATGGAAAGTTAAAAAAAATGACTGAAGGTCCGCTATAACTTTTTGATGATATTCTAATGTTTTGAGATGCACCTGTATATGTTTGCCATTTCTGTTATATAGAGTACTGCACCATACTAAATTATAATGTTGGTTAAATACAGTTCTGTGCAGTACTAATATCCTTTTGGATTCCATATTTTATAGCATTACAAACTGGAATAAAATCAATATACGCTCTTTAAAGGTGTAAAATATTTTAATGTGGAAAAATGTTAAATAAAAGCACAGAAAGATGTTGGTCGCATACAAAATTTCACTCTTTTTCAGTCTATGATGAATGCTGCTGCAACCACACTCATTAACCTTACCAACCACTCAGTGTCGGCCACCCCTCCTTGCCAATCCCTCCACTAGCTTCTGATCGCCTAATGAATAAAATCCAAAACAACATCAAAAAAAGCCATTTACAACTATGCGACTATGAGCTACATCACCAAGCTCAGTTAAAAATATGACCCAAACTGTCCTCTCCGCTCCTCCCTACATTTCCTGCTTTCTACTTCCATCCTCTGGAACACCCTCCCCCAATCTGTCTGCAGGTAGGTGATCCCTAAAAACTCACCTCTTCAGGGAAGCCCACTACACCCCCTCCCCCTCACAGTTATTACTTTTTGTACTACGTGTCCCTCTCTTTTAGATAGTAAACTCTCATGAGCAGGGCCCCCTAAAGCAGTGCTCGACGAATACCAGGCGCCAGGTCGCATTGGCGACTAGAATTAGCGACCTGGCGCCTGGGGCAGCACAGCTGGGGGTATCCTGCCTTCATAGTGCACCCGTCCCCCCCCCGCCGCGCGCGCGATCGCGATGGGCCGCGCCGGCCGGTAATTGAGGCCCCGGCTTTGCGGCCTTGTGCAGTCCTATGGTACCTTCTATAATCTGGCGCCCTCTTGTGGTGGCCGTTGGTATGACACCCAGCAATACTAATAGGCAGGCAGTGAAAACAAAACAGCCCTATCTCCTTCACTTAGAACCCCCAAACATTATATATATTTATTTTTCTAACACCCTAGAGAATAAAATGGCGGGCGTTGCAATACTTTCTGTCACACCGTATTTGCGCAGCGGACTTACAAGCGCACTTTTTTGTGAAAAATACTTTTTTTAATTAAAACAACACAACAGTAAAGTTTGCCCAATTTTTTTTATATTGTGAAAGATAATGTTACGGCGAGTAAATTGATACCAAACATGTCTCGCTTCAAAATTTTGCCCGCTCGTGGAATGGCGACAAACTTTTACCCTTTAAAATCCCCATAGGTGACATTTAAAAAAATTCTACAGGTTGCATGTTTTGAGTTACAGAGGATGTCTAGGGCTAGAATTATTGCTCTCGCTCTACCGATCACGGCAATACCTCACATGTGTGGTTTGAACACCGCTTTCATATTCGGGCGCTACTCTTCTGCAAACAAGCTCGGCAGGACGGGCGCGTTTAAAATTATTATTTTTTTCTTATTTATTTTAACTTTTAATTTTTTCACTGTTCTTTTGAAAAAAAAATTGTCACTTTTATTCCTATTACAAGGAATGTAAACACCCCTTGTAATAGAAAAAAGCATGACAGGACCTCTTAAATATGAGATCTGGGGTCAAAAAGACCTCACATCTCATATTTCCACTAAAATACAAAAAAAAAATAATTGCCATTTGAAAAAAAATAAAAAATTAAAAGAGCTATGGGCGGAAGTGACGATTTGAAGTCGCTTCTGCCCTGCAATGACTTGGAGACAGGCGGGGGCCATCTTCCCCCTCACTCGTCTCCATGTCGTTAAAAAAAAAAAGAAAACCTGGCTCCTAACTTTTTTAGCTGGCTCCTAGATTCCAAGCAAATTTGTCAAGCCCTGCCCTAAAGTCTAGTACACATGGGCCAAATGTCAGCCGTCATCGGCCGGTTCAATAGAAACCGTCCCACGTGTATGGCAGCCGGGTCAGCTTTTGTCGAAGGCTTATGACCGAAAGACTGCCAACCCCCTCCCGATCAGCGATATCAGCCAATGGTCGAGCACACTGACCAGAGTGTTCTGGCAGTAGGGCCATCCCCTTATCAGAAAACAATAGCTCAGCAGGGAGATCATTGTACCAACATTGGATTGTTAGTACAGCAGCTCCAATCTGAATGGTCAGTTTTTTTTAACCCGCTGGGGGCGCGCATATCGCTGCAATCGTTGCGGTGTGTCAGTCTGCCATCCCCAATGCCATCGGTGATGCCTATCAATGCCATCTATCAGTGCCCCTCAGTGCCACGTATCAGTGCCCAGCAGGGCCGCCTATTAGTGCCACCCATGAGTGCCCATCAGTGCCAACTATCAGTGCCCATCAGTGCAGCTTATCAGTGCCCATCAGTGAAGGAGAAAACGTACTTATTTACAAAATTTTATAACAAAGAAAAAAACTTTTTTTTTTTTTTCTAAATTTTCAGTCTTTTTTTTTATTCGTTTAGCAAAAAAAAAAATGCAGAGGTGATCAAATACAACCAAAAGAAAGCTATATTTGTGGGAAGAAAATTATAACATTTTAGTTTGGGTACAGTGCAGCATGACCGCGCAATTGTCATTTAAAAAGTGACAGCGCTGAAAGCTGAAAATTGGCCTGGCCAGGAAGGTGCGAAAGGGCCCGGTATTGAAGTGGTTAAAATGTTAGCAGTTAAATTTGCTTTAGTCCTGTCAGCTTGGATGTAAGCTTGGCATAGTGTAATTCTGCCTTTCTGAATGTTATACCCATATATAAGGTGTACCATTAAACTTGGCACCATTCCACAGCCCCCACCCCTTTAACTGGATTGCAGGGTTACTCTCCCCGCAGCATTTTTTTTTTTTAGTTTGGCAGGGCTGTGCGTGGTTAAGCTTGCACAGCGGCAGATAGACCCATATTTCCCAATGGAGCACCTGTGTGGTGATGTCACCGCAGTTGAAGTTCACTGATTACTTCCTCCAGCTCAATAACCAGGAGGTCCACACCTCTGGTTATGGAGGAAAGTTCTGCAAGAGCCAAGTGCCTGCAATCAATTGATCCCCAATGCAATGCTTTGTAGGCTCCAGTGCAAAAAAAAAAAAAAAAAAAGAGATGTGCATGCTTTTTTTTAAAAAAAATAGGTTCATTGATTTCTTTTTTTCAAAAAGCTCGAAGATGCCTCTAGAGATGCTCGGATCAACTGAGATCTGGGCTTTTACTTCACCGTTCTAATTCCTTTTGGTTCTTAGCTTTAACCATTACAATGTGGTTTTCTGTTTCTAGGGTAGTTTTCCTGCTAGAAGGTAAAATATTAAAATATCAAACAAGTCTCAGGCCTCTTGTAGGCTTAAGCAAGATTTTTAACTATCACTGGCCACCTGGTATTGTTATTCAAATTAAAGTTAGTCCTCAGTAGTTTTCCCGCTGATAATAAAGACACCTCTCAACATATTGCTAACACCGGGGGGGGGGGGGGGGGGGGGGGGGGGGGTAGTGTGCCAGGTCATAATTAAAGCTATTTTTATCAACACACACCAGGAGAGATATCTTATGCAGAAAATGTAGAATATATACACTAGAAAGCAAAAATGCAAACAATTTCATATGACTAAGTGCAATTGTGGATTAAAGCATCAACGAACGCACATAAAAAGGGTGAAACGCGTCAACACACAGGCAGGAGATGCGACTTCTTTAAAATTAACAACTGAGTGGATGATATCAGAGTTCAGCACGTTATCTTTTTGGAACATAAATAATTTTACACTATCACATATATACAGTTGTGCTCAAAAGTTTGCATACCCTGGCAGAAATTGTGAAATTTGGGCATTTATATTGAAAATATGACTAATCTTGCCAAAAAAAATTATTTTATTCAAGGATAGTGATCACATTAATCCATTTATTATCACATAGTTTTTTTGGCTCCTTTTAAATCATAATAACAGAAACCACCCAAATGGCCCTTATCAAAAGTTTACATCCCCTGGAATGTTTGGCCTTGGTACAGACACAGAAGGTGGCACACACAGGTTAAAATGGCAATTAAAAGGTTAATTTCCCACATTTGTGGCTTTTTAAATTACAATTAGTGTCTGTATATAAATAGTCAATGAGTTTGTTAGCTCTCACATGGATGCATTAAGCAGGCTAGATACTAAGCCATGGGAAGCAGAAAAGAACAATCAAAAGACCTGCGTAACAAGGTAATGAAACTTTACAAAGATGGAAAAGGGTATAAAAAGATACCCAAAGCCTTGAATATGCCAGTCAGTACTGTTCAATCATTTAATAAGAAATGGAAAATTTGGGGATCTCTTGATATCAAGCCATGGTCAGATAGATCAAGAAAGAGGTCAGCCACAACTGCCACAGTAATTGATTGGGATACAAAGAAAAACCCCACAGGTAACCTCAGGAGAAATACAGGCTTCTGTGGAAAAAGATGGTGTGATTGTTTTTAAGGCGCACAATACGATGATACTTGAACAAAAAAGATCTGCATGGTCAAGTTGCCAGAAAGAAACCTTTACTGCACAAGTTCCACAAAAAAGCCTGGTTACAATATGCCCAACAACACTTTGACATGCCTCATTGGGCTTTTTTGTGGCATTGGCGCAGTAAAGGCTTCCTTCTGGCAGCTCGACCATGCAGCTCTTTTTTGTTCAAGTATCGTTTAATTGTGCTCCTTAAAAACAACCGCACCGTCTTTTTGGAGAGCAGCCTGTATTTCTCCCGAGGTTACCTGTGGGTTTTTATTTGTATCCTGAGCAATTCTTCTGCCAGTTGTGGCTGCAATCTTTCTTGGTCTACCTGACCTTGGCTTGGTATCAAAAGAGCCCTGAATTTTCCACTTCTTAATAAGTGATTAAACAGTACTGACTGGAATAGTCAAGGCTTTGGGTATCTTTTTATATCTCTTTCCATCTTTATAAAGATCCATTACCTTGTTAAGCAGGTCTTTTGACTGTTCTTTTATACCTCCTCGTGGCTTAGTATCTAGCCTGCTTCGAGCATACAAGTGAGAGCTAACAAACTCATTGACTATTTATACACAGACATTAATTGTGATTTAAAAAGCCACAAATGTGAGAAATAAACCTTTAATTGCCATTTTAATCTGTGTGTGCCACCTTCTGTGTCTGTACCAAGGCCAAACCTTCCAGGGTATGTAAACTTTTTATCAGGGGCATTTGGATGATTTCTGTCATCATTATGATTTAAAAAGAGTTTCTAAAAAACTATGTGATAATAAAATGGCTTCATGTGATCACTATCCTTAAAGTGTAAAGTAAACCCCCCTATCGTTTGCAGCCAAGGAAGATGCCTTCTTTGCCTCTGTTTAATTGTGCTTTAACCACTTCCCGACCGTCGGCCGTCATATGACGGCCTCCGGTTTGCGGGGGTATATCTGAATGATGCCTGTAGCTACAGACATCATTCAGATATTGCCGGTTTCAGCCGGCGATTCCCTGCACCATAGGAACGATCATAGCGGCTGTTCCGCCGCTTGATCGTTCTTATGGGCGGCGGGAGGGGACGCCCCCCCCCTCCCGCCGCCCTCCGGTGCTTCTACCGACTCACCGCTTCCATCGGTGAGTCGGTCACAGGAACCGCCGGCACCGGATGATCACTATAGAGATTTCCGGCGGACCAGATGGTCGCCGGAGTCTCTATGATCGTTCGGAGGCCGGGCGCGATGTGATGACGTCACGCCCGGCCTCTGCATTCGAATAACGGCGCCGCCTCCGCTGGGAAGCGGTGATCGTTTTTTTTTTTTTTTTTTTTAATTTAGGCTTTCCAGCCTAGAGGTGAGATGTGGGGTCTTATTGACCCCATATCTCACTGTTAATAGGTCCGATCAGGTAATATTCCTATTACAAGGGATGTTTACATTCCTTGTAATAGGAATAAAAGTAATCAATTTTTTGTATTTTTTTTTTAAACTGTCAAATTTAAAAAATAAAAGTCAAATTAACAATAATAAAAAATTTTTTTTTTTTAAAGCGCCCCTGTCCCCGTGAGCTCGTACGCAGAAGTGAACGCATACGTAAGCCCCGCCCACATATGAAAACGGTGTTCAAACCACACATGTGAGGTATCGCCGCGAACGTTAGAGCGAGAGCAATAATTCTAGCCCTAGACCTCCTCTGTAACTCAAAACATGTAACCAGTAAAAAATGTTAAAGCGTCGCCTATGGGGATTTTTAAATACCAAAGTTTGGCGCCATTCCACGAGCGCGTGCAATTTTGAAGCGTGACATGTTGGGTATCTATTTACTCGGCGTATCTTCATCTTTCACATTATGCAAAAAAAATTGGGCTAACTTTATTGTTTGTTTTTTTTTTTAAGCATGAAATTGTTTTTTTTCTGAAAAAAACGTGTTCGAAAAATTGCTGCGCAAATACCGTGCGAGATAAAAAGTTGCAACGAGCGTCATTGTATTCTCTAGGGTCTTTGCTAAAAAAACATATATAATGTTTGGGGGTTCTATGTAATTTTCGAGCAAAAAAATTATGAATTTTACATGTAGGAGAGAAATGTCAGAATTGGCCTGGTTGCGAAGTGGTTAAAAGGTGAATC
>CM053034.1:24182064-24288751 GCA_028564925.1 Lithobates sylvaticus
AGGGACTACAAGAGAATACAAAACCAGAGCTTTGCATTCCTTAGATCTTTCCTCAAAAAGACTTCTGAGCAGGTAATTACTGGGCAGGAGAATCATAGAGGAGAACTCATACACACTGATTATCAGCAGAGATTTCCAGAACAGAAGCAGACAAGCAGGGCCAGGACAAGGGGGGTTGGGGCAAAAGGGGAACATGCCCTGGGTGCAATGGTATTATGTAGAGGGGGGCATGCTGGCAGCTTGCAGGCACAAAATTTTCCAGCTGCCTCACTGACAGGAGTGACAGCATTGTCCCTCCTGTTAGAAGTATCAGGGTCCTCGTTAGCTGCTACAGGGAGGATTCGGATCTCTTCTCCCTCCCATACCAGTGTACTGTGGACAGGCGAGAGTGATACCACCAATGCAGGGGCAGTCTTTCACTATGATGAAGCCACCGACATGGGGGCATTTTTCCTTACAGTGACACTACAAACACATTGACATTTTTTACTTCCAGTGACATCAACAATGCAGGGACATTTTTTGCTCACACCAATGCTGGGGAATTTCTTCCTTTGCTGCTGTTAGCCCATATTTCACTGAAGCACAGAACATGCACTCCATCCACAACCATAAGCACTATTTAAGCACGTTAAAACCATTACATACAGTATATTCTGACCCGCCACTGAGCACACCGCTGTTAACCACGACCTATACTTTACACAGTGGGAGGGGGCGCAGTTTGGCACTTTTGCCCTGGGCACCGGATGGCCTTGAACCAGAACTGCTGGTAAGGAAAATTTAGTCAACTTTTGGTTGCCTGAGAAACAGGCTGGGGTAGAAAAATTTTCATTCCTCAGGTGAAACAGGACATCCGATGCTGGACATACCTTCAGAGTTCAGAGTGATCAAGGTAACGTTGTTCCCCATGTTGGAGTTTCCAGAGTGTCCAGAGTTTGATAGTGTATCACTGGCTTCGGATCCGCTGTCATTTTCATCATGACTGTGGCTTTCATCTGGGCCTGGTACCTTCACCACGATTGTGTTATGCCTTCGTCCAGGGACCGCACTGCAATTAAAACTAAGCATTTTATTACAGTGTTTTATTTATTAGAGACAATGGCTAATCTATCTGTAAAATCTGCAATTTACAATTATATGCACTGCTTGAACATATAGCGCCAGCACATTCTGTAATGCTGTAGAAAACTGCAATATCATGTATAGATTTGAATAAAAAGAAAGTTAGAGAGAACATTTTCATTGTCGCAAGCTGGCCTATACTTCTCCAGGGTTCTTTGGTCACTGGATAGTTTTATGATCACCAGCCAATATATACTGGACTTAGGCCTGACCATGCAGAGTCTTTATGTTGTTTTTTTTCTAGATTAAGGGAAATAGGGTTTACAGTGAATATGTGAATGGGATCCATGCATGCCTCTGCACCATGCTACGAACATCAGCTGACAGTCTCCATGCAGGCTCTCAACACACTACAGTTGGCTGCAGGCGTACTAATAAGAACTAAAATAAAAAATTGAGATATAGGCTGAATGCTCGTTTCTGTTAGTAGTCAGCTACAAAAATACAAAATACACTGTATATAAATAAATGTAAATATAAATAAATTAATCGTTTTTTTGTTGATCAGCCAGCCAGCTGTTCAAAAAAAAAGACCAACTTCATTCCCCCATCCACACATTCGAGGTGGATGAGGGAATCCTCCTCCCCGTTGTGCTGTTGTATTCTGATGGTGGGGACTCCCCTGCTGTCAGAATAAGCTGACCTGTGCTGCAGACGATTGGCTGAAGCACTAATCAAAGCAAAATTTTTCAACAAGCCTGTTCGAGAGCAAATGGTCCTTAGATCGACTGCTTTTGAACAGAAATGGCCATAGATGGATCGAAATTCAGCTGGTCCCTGCTGTCCCGGCCTAATTTTGATCCATCTATGGCCAGCTTAAATCTCCATTTTATCATGCAATTGAAATGTACACAGACATTACCTATTAAGTATATTTTCCAGACTTTCTGTCGTCTTGTTCACAGAATCCTCCTGACTCTGCAGCTTGGCCACTACAGAGTTCTGTCTTTCATTATTCAGGATAACGGTTGTCTGAGGAACAACGCTATGAGAAAGAGAAATAACATAAGATTTTATAGGTTCATTGCTCTCTTAATATCCAATGTATCTTCATGAGAGCAAAACCATGAAAAATTGTAAGAAACAACTAGTTGTGCAAAACAAATTTGTGCCATTCTTTTGTAATCATTTGGGGAAAACACCTAAATTGTTCAATACAGATACAGGACAGTAACCTAACCTTACTATTGTGTTGAAATGGCTCCTCCTCTGAGTTTAAAACGTGCTGCTAGGTACCCTCCTATATACCCTAGGGCAGTGATGGCGAACCTTGGCACCCCAGATGTTTTGGAACTACATTTCCTATGATGCTCAACTACACTGCAGAGTGCATGAGCATCATGGGAAATGTAGTTCCAAAACATCTGGGGTGCCAAGGTTCACCATCACTGCCCTAGGAGGATAATAGTGCGAACATAAAAATAGATTTACCAGTGCAGTAAAGTACATAGAATAATAAACTAAATGAAATATGACAAACTGAATAAAATATTACAAACCATCTTGCACTTAAAACCAAATGTGAAATCCTAATCAATCATGTGATATTATAAAGTGCAACAATAAAGTGTTCATAAACTCTAGTCCACTTCTTCACATTCTTATGCCAATAAAATGATTAATATTAATTAAAAGCGTCTCGTTTTTATAAAGTTCTTCCAAGTAAGCTTCCCAATAAAGTGCTCCTCCTTTATCTGTGACTCACTTCATAAATAGTGCTCAAATTTGTGCGTAAAAATCCATTCACCACACCCCTTTGAAAGCACCACTCACCAAATTCTGTGTGACCCTTTATATAATAAGAAGGTCTCAGGCGCTTATAAACTAAACCCAAGGGTTCCTCTGCGCTGTGCTCTCCGAAAAACACATTGAAATGTCACTCTTCCAGTCCACCAGCTCTCAGCAATGCACCATAAAAAGAGGACCTCTAATAGTGTAATACCGCTTTAATTCCAATAAAAAGTAACAGTAATGCAGTTAGGCTACTTTCACACTGGAGCAGTGGGGGCGCTGGCGGTAAAGCGGCGCTATATTTAGCGCCGCTTTACCGGCGTTTTAGCGGCGCATTGCGGCCTCTAGCGGGGTGGTTTTACCCCCCGCGAGCGGCCGAAAAAGGGTCAATACCGCCCGCAAACCGCCGCTGCAGCAGCGTTTTGCGGGTGGGTTCGGCGCGCTGCCCCATTGTTTTCAATGGGACCGGGCGCTATAGGAGCGGTAAATATACCGCTCCTATAGCGAGCCAAAGATGCGGCTTGCAGGACATTTTCCAGCGTCCTGCAAGCGCACCGCTTCAGTGTGAAAGCCCTCGGGCTTTCACACTGAAGAAACAGCAACAGCTGTTTCGGGTCGGTTTTGCAGGCGCTATTCTTAGCGCAATAGCGCCTGTAAACCGCCCCAGTGTGAAAGGGGCCTTAAAGTAGTTGTAAATGCTAAAGGTTCTTTACCATCACGCATTCTATGCAGCTCTCCCCGCAGACTCCCCTAATACTTACCCTGATCTTGATCCAGTGGTGTGCACGAGAGCGCTGCTGTCCTGGCTCTCTGCCTCCTCATTGGCTCAGAGACAGCAGCAGCAGCGATTGGCTCCCACTGCCGTTGATCACAGCCAGTGAGGAGGGAGCAGGGTCGAGCAAGCACACACGAGTGTCTCTATAGCAAGTGGCTTGCTATTCGGGGGAACTTGGCAGGGGACCCAAAAGAGGGGGATCAGGGCTGGTCTGTGCAAAATCATTAGGCACTTGAAAATGTGAGTGAAATAATCTGTTTTTACCTTTTTACAAATAAATGCACAGACATACTGTGTAATGATTGTTGTTCATTTTTTATGAGGTTGGATATTGTTTAAACCTGTAAATTGGGAGCAGCATAGACCTGAGATCAGTGGTTATCCCTATCAATGAACCAAAGGCATTCAATATATTAATATCTGGTGAGTGGCCGATCCTTATGGTGGTGGTGGTGTCGTCATTAAAGTGGTGGATAAGAAAATACACAGAAGCATGGACACAAGGAATAGGAGGATTGGAGCATTTTTTGTTTTAAATACTGGTTTTTCCATAAAAGTAGAAATTCTTGTGGACACTCATTTGTTTTGTTTAATTTGTAGTTTCTTTTTTTGGCACTAATAGTTAATATTGAATGTCACGGGTGGATTGCAGAGAAATATTGATTTTAATAACATTAGCGTGTATAAATATATAAACTTTTTTGGTGTATTCTAAATATATATTTGTTTGGTGCACCCTAAGATATGTAATATAAGGGTTAGTGCAGTCAACACTTACCTTTTTTTACTAGAGGACTCTGCTCCTTCCTCTATCTAACCCTCCTCACTTGAAATACTCTGCTCTACTGAAGGACTCTGCTCCTTCCTCGAACCCTCCTCTCCTTAAATACACTGCCCTGCAGAAGGACTCTGCTCCTTTCTATACCTATCCTCTTCTGAAATACTGTATGCTACAGGGGGACTCTACTCTTTCAATCTAAGCAAAGAATTGGAAGTCTACTGCTTTGAACCATTGCTGTGTCTCATGCGACTTGCCTGATGTACTGAAGCAGAATAGAAGTGTTTTTACATTTCCCTTCCTTGTCAATGAGAAGAAGGAAAGATCGGTCCTGACAAATAAAGATTTTTATGGAGGAGGAAACACATATATATATATATATATATATATATATATATAAGCGATAATAAAGATGACCAATAACATAGTTGTTTTAATTTTCTAAAAGCGCCCATGAACATTCCATCCCCTGCCCAAGCTGTTAGATTGATGGAGGCTCTGTGCATTGTCAATATAATTCTCAGTATACTATTCTGACTCATAAGTGGCCTAAGGGACATATAAATGTAAGCGTACAATCATAATCTTTTTTTTCTTTTTCTTCAGGTGAATGTTAGTCAACTCTTCCATCAAAGCCAAAGAGGCCAGTCACATGCCACTTCTGCCAAAGAAAACAGGTTTATGGAATGCTCAGCTTGGATACCCTTGATACAACTTTGACACTGTGTTAACTGCATTTGAATGGAATTTTACAATTCTGCAATAAATGACCTAAAATCTCAACGAGTCAGCCTCAAGCCAAGTTGTGTCAAGTCCCAGAATTTTACACTCTGTCTTATCACTTCGCAGAGAGTTTAGCGTAAGTCCCAATATTCCAAAGCTCCGAAGGCCTCCCCAAAACAAACATCTTAACAGGGAAACTGGTTGGGCTTGTGTTTCCGAGGCCTCACCACAGAGTATTATGGTGTATTCTGTTCCACATAAAAACTCTGGCATACAAGGTGGAAAAAGCACTAGGGAAAGCCATAGAGGTAAGCTGAAGATCTGTTTTATCGACAGCAGATTCTTTGCTCATTTGACAACTTTATGATCTTTATTTTCTTTGCCCCAATGTAGAATATCTAGAAGATCTATAAGATGTGAGGACATCAGAAGTATCAGACAGAAAAGAGAACAATGCCAGTATATGCATTGATAAAGGTTACCTAAAATGACAGTGAATGCAGAATGGTTCATATATACAAAAGTCAAACAAAACACTGCCTCTATAATCAATGGCTTTCTGCTTATTTTTTCTACTGTAGTCACGAAAATGACATCATATGGGGTGTTAAACTCCTGAACTCGTGTGCTGCTTTAATCAAATATGAATTTCCCATTTGTGTGGAATAAGATTGTCGCACCTTCTTCCATGTCTAGACTGCTGTCTGTCAGCCCAACAAGGAGACCCCCCCCCCCCACTTATCTCAGGCACAACTAAGCCTGTTGAGAAGCCAAGCTACTTCACGAGGTCTTCAAATATTCCTATAGATTTTCTACTGGAGGGTTCCTCATTCAGTATTATATGACCTACACCAGGGATATGCAATTAGCGGACCTCCAGCTGTTGCAGAACTACAACTCCCATGAGCCATAGCAAAACTCAGACAGTCAAAAGCATGACACCCAGAGGCAGAGGCATGATATGACTTGTAGTTTTGCAACAGATGGAGGTCCGCTAATTGCATATCCCTGACCTACACTCTGTAGTGGATGCTCCTTAGAACAACAGGTACTCTACTCTCTGACACACACTGTTCCTGAAATGAGTGTGATGGACACCGGGACCAAATGGGGATCAAGCTTTGCCCAACTTCACTCTCGAGTTAGACTTTAAAAAGCAATTCCAGGCAACATGTGAAACCAAATTGCACCTGTAACCAGGAAACCCGGCAGCTGTGCCAGAAACAGGAACCTCACTCAATTTTATAATTCCCTTTACTACTTTATAAAGAAAAAACAGTAGCATACTTCCCAAGGTCTGTACTCTCTATGCTTACCAGGACAGAAAGGAAAGTGAATCCCCAAACAGGAACTGGCCATATACTGTAAGATTTCCATTGTTCATGCAGTGGGCTGAATGAGAGAAATCACTTGATTTCCCCCAGCTACACTAAACAGCATAGATAAGCAAATCCTACCTGACGATTATTGTATTCTGACAGATGGCATCCGTGGCTGTCAAAATACCTGAGCAGTGGATGCACCTGATTGGCTGACAATTTTCTGACTCCTTCAATTTTCAAAAGTGACGCATGCTGGGTGGGAGAATGCCAACAGGGCTACCCACGGCTTGAGTTTCAGCTGGTTCATGTGGAACTAGCTGAAATTTACTCCCTGTATGGCCAACTTTACAGATGTTTAAACTGTTCGGTGCCTCACAGTGTTACAGAATTAATGACAGAGGGAGCCTAGGTAAAAACAGCTGTAGAATACCTCCGGAAAACCCACTCATCGTGTTCTGTTTAAATGCTTGAGCCTAGGCCTGCTTTAAGATGCAAATAAGTGTTTTTAGAGTTACTTCTATAGACACACATTACTAAATCTGAATTGGGCTGGAATGGGCTCGTAGGCTCCATTTCGGAAAACCTTTCCTGAAGAAAGCGTTAGGATTTTTGAGCTTCCATGCTCTAATCCTGTACAGCCACGGAAACTGCCATCTTAGACTCTCTTTGATCTGCAGTCGCCATGGTGTTGTACATGTGATCAACTATTACATCAGCAGTTTGGTTGAGAGCTAAAGCCAGATGGTTTGAATCTCAGCTGACTCAACAGGAAGCAGCCGAGATTGGAACCACATATGGGCAGGCTGAATGTTCCCAAGTTGATCAATCGATCAACTTAGGTACAACCAGCCTGTCGGATTATACAAGTGATTATTATCCCGGCTTCAACTCCAACCCCCTGGGGGGAACACAATGGTTCAGTGGGAGGGATTGCCCCATTAACACTGACTGTGCTGATGGGGGAATCAAGCAAATTTCTTTCCTGCAATCACTCCGTCTATGGCCGGCCTAACATAAGAAAGGTAATAATTGTAACATTTATCATTCAAGGACTTTAATGACTTGAATGTACAGTGTCTTGATAAAGTATTCATACCCTCTGAAATTTTACACATTTTGTCACATTACAGCCAAAAACGTAAATATATTTTATTGGGATTTTATGTTATATAGCAACACAAAGTGGCAAATAATTGTGAAGTGGAAGGAAAATGATAAATGGTTTTCAATTTATTTTAAAAATAAATATGTGAAAAGTGTGGCGGGCATTTTTATTCAGCCCCCCTCTGCCTGAGTCAATACTTTGTAGTTCCACCTTTCGCTGCATTTACAGCTGTAAGTCTTTTTGGGGATGTCTCCACTAGCGTTGCACATGTAGAGAGTGACATTTATGCCCATTCTTCTTATTTGCAAAATAGCTCAAGCTCTGTCAGATTGGATGGGGAGCGTCTGTGAACAGCAATTCTCAAGGTTCGCCACAGATTCTTAATTGGATTTGGTTCTGGGCTTTGACTAGGCCATTCTTACACATGAATATGCTTTGTTTTAAACCAGTGGTTCTCATCCTTTCTAGTGCTGCGACCCTTAAAATTTCCCAAGTTATGGGGACCCCAACAGTAAAAAAAAATTCGTAGCATGGGTTGTCAGCACCCAAGGCAAAACAAGTCATTTGCTCCCCTAACCCACGGGCATTTAGCACTCCCCAAACTCCTTCCACTTGTACAGTATTAAAAACCCTTCTGGTACATTTTAGGATGTACCACTCTGTCTCTTTGTTCTCTTTTCTTTCCCTTTTATCTCTCTCTATCCTAATTTCTTGTTTTTTTCCCCCCATCCCCCTCTCTAGCCATATTTCTTGTTCTTTCGCTCCCATTTTCTTTGTTCCTCCCCCTTTTTTCCTCTCCCTTCCATGTATTCTCCATTTTTATTCCTTCTCCTACTCCGTGGTGGGGGGTGGGGGGGAATGGGATGAGTGGCAGTGCTGGTGGGGGGGTGGGATGTGTGGCAGTGCTGGTGGGGGGTGGGATGAGTGGCAGTGCTGGTGGGGAGTTCTGATCAGCCAAAAGGTGCTCTTGATCAAGGTAATCTGCTGATCTGTAGTGGGGACATTTAATTGCAACTCTAATCACAGGTAGTGTTACTCACTGTGCCTCCGGCTTCACTGTGTCTCCAGCTCTGTGGGGTCTCGCAGCAGTGACACCGATGCCAAAATCAGGTGATAGGGTCTCCTCTAGCCCCTCCCACTTCAAATTCCTCACCAGTCAGCTGACCTCCAGTCCCTGACCCCCACCCATGCCGTGAATTGAATGGGCGGCTGCGAGGAGGCTGAGTGGGTGGCCGCGGGCTTCAAAAACAGCCCAGCTGGGCAGCCACAGGCTCCAGGGACAGCCCTGCTGGGCAGCCGCGATAAGGCTGGGAGAGCGGTGCAGGCTTCAAGAACATCCCAGGATTCGGTGATCCCTGGAAAATCGTCATTCAACCCCCAGGTTGAGAACCACTGATCTAAACCATTCCATTGTAGGTTTGGCTGTACGTTTAGGGTTGTTGTCCTGCTGGAAGGTGAACCTCTGCCCCAGTCTTTTGCAGACTCTAACAGATTTTCTTCTAAGATTGCCCTGTATTTGGCTCCATCCATCTTTCCATCAACTCTAACCAGCTTCCCTGTCCCTGCGGTAGAAAAGCATTCCCACAACATGATGCTGCCACCACCATGTTTCACGGTGGGGATGGTGTGTGCACTGTTAGTTTTCCGCCACACATAGCGTTTTGCTTTTAGGCCAAAAAGTTCAATTTTGGTCTCATGTGACCAGAGCACCTTCTTCCACGTGTTTGCTGTGTCCCCCACATGGCTTCTCGCAAACGAGACTTCTTATGACTTTTTTTTCCCAACAATAGCATTCTTCTTACCACTCTTCCATAAAGGCCCCATTTGTGGAGTGCACGGCTATTAGTTGTCCTGTGCACAGATTCTCCCACCTGAGCTGTGGATCTCTGCAGCTCCTCCCGAGTTACCATGGGCCTTTTGGCTGCTTCTCTGATTATTGCTCTCCTTGCCCGGCCATGTCTTGGTAGGTTTGCAGCTGTGCCATACTCTTTCCATTTTCGGATGATGGATTATACAATGCTCCGTGAGATGTTCAAAGCTTGGGATATTTTTTTTTTATAACCTAACCCTGCTTTAAACTTCTTCACAACTTTATCCCTGACCTGTCTGGTGTGTTCCTTGGCCTTCATGATGCTGTTTGTTCGGTAAGGTTCTCTAAATAACCCTGAGGGCTTCACGGAACAGCTGTATTTATACTCAAATCAAATTACACACAGGTGGACTCTATTTACTAATTAGTGTAGCAATATGACAAATGATGGCCCCCTGGAGAAAATAATAAACATAATATATAAATAATAATAATAATAATAATGTGTAGCTGCCCCTTTAAATGATTCACCACTAATGTGTGAAAAAGGAAATTGGCGCTCAAAGTGTAAAATATGACCTAAGCATAAGATAAATGCTAACAATGTAGTGAATTGTAATGCAATTCAAAATGAAAAAAACAATTCAAGAATATTGCATTAAATGAAAGTCAATTGTGACATTTCCCAATTCCAAAATTAAGTGCTTCTAAATAGTCATATCTTCTGTTTCCTTCACCGCGAGTGCTCAGACGATAAATGGTAACTCACCAGAGGCATTTGACCCCTTGTTACAGGAAATCAAAAAGCATTATTGGAAAACCAAATAGTTTCTCTGATAACATCTTTCCACTCCAGAAATCCCTCAGGACCAAGCTAGGATTTAGGAATATACCCCACAGGAAACACAGAGAAGTACTTCATAGTCTAGTAGGTTTATTAATTGATTAAAACCATATACATGGTATAAAGTTGCACTCACATATATCAGTATCCTGGCACTGGAGGTGTACAGCATGTGCAGACAAGCCTGTCAGTCAGACGCTGGCGTGTGATCCACACCTCGCTCTCGGCACTGGGCCTGATGGGAAGTCCCATGAAACCCGGAAGTGACAAATATTTAGTGTCTTCAGGAAGTGACAAACCGTCATTTCCGGAAAGTATTTATGGTGATAGAATGAATCCTATTGGTTGGGCTACTCCAAAATGGACAACGGGGACAAACATTTGGAAAGAGGATCTCTTGCTGCCAAACATGCCCATCTGCCCATGCCAGACTTCACAAACAACATCAACAGCAATAATAAAAATATTGTAAGGTATAAATATTTTCAGTTTCATTTGAGACCGAAGAGTAACGATTCATACAACTTTTGGAATGTTTATATTTTACAATATTTTTTAATCATCATCATGAAGGCCAAGGAACACACCAGACAGGTCAGGGATAAAGTTGTGAGCAAGTTTGAAGCAGGGTTAGGTTATAAAAAAATATACCAAGCTTTGAACATCTCATGGAGCACTGTTCAATCCATCATTTGAAAATGGAAAGAGTATGGCACAAATGCAAACCCACAAAGACATGGTTGTCCACCAAAACTGACAGGCCGGGCAAGGAGAGCATTAATCAGAGAAGCAGCCAAGAGGCCCGGTTTAACTCTGGAGGAGCTGCAGAGATCCACAGCTAAAGTGGGAGAATCTGTCCACAGGACAACTATTAGTCGTGCACTCCACAAATCTGGCCTTTTTGGAAGAGTGGCAAGAGGAAAGCCATAAGAAGTCCCGTTTGCAGTTTGCAAGAAGCCATGAGTGCAACTTTGTACCATGTATATGCTTTTAATCATTTCTTAAACCTACTACACTATGAAGTACTTCTCTATGTCTCCTGTGGGGTATTATCATACATCCTAGTTTGGTCCTGAGGGATTTCTGGAGTGGAAAGGATGTTATCTGAGGAAATATTTAGTTTTCCAATAGCGCTTTTTGACTTCCTGTAACAAGGAGTGAAACACCTCTGGTGAGCTGCCATCTATCTTCGGAACACTTGCAGTGAAGGAAACAGAAGACATAACTATTTAGAAGCATTTTATTTTGGTGTTGGGAAATGTCACAATGGACTTTCATTTAATGCAATATTCTTGATTTTTTTTTTTTCATTTTGAATTGCATTACAGTTCACTGAATTGTTAGCATTTATCTTATACTTAGACTATTTACTAATTAGGTGACTTCTGAAGGCAATTGCTTCCACTAGTTAAAGGTATCAGAGTAAAGGGGGCTGAATACAAATGCTCTGCACACTTTTCACATATTTGTAAAAAATGTATCATTTTCCTTCCACTTCACAACTATGTGCCACTTTGTGTTGGTCTATTACATAAAATCCCAATAAAATACATATACGTTTTTGGTTGTAACATGACAAAATGTGGAAAAATTTAAGTTGTATGAATACTTTTTCAAGGCACGGTTTTGGAAAACATTTAAATCAATTTTATTTCTACTTTAATTATTACCTCCATCTTCTGACATGCCTTTTGCTACCTTTTTTTAATTTTTCTACTTATATTATTTTAGTTCTACCTCTCAAATATTCCAACAAATTCATGCTGTATACTAAATGAGCACAGATATGATAAATTCCTGCAATACGGTGAAAAGGTCTTGTAAACCTGCTCTTTTCTTAATAGTGAATACAAACATTTATCCAAAAAGAATAAAAAGTCTGCCATCTTATCTTACAGTCTCAACCAAAATGTGCACTTATTCATGGCCACGTGCACATCCAATGCTGCCTAATCCCAGTATCCACGTACTTCCAGGAACTATCTTCCCATACAAAAGAACTTGTAGATGCACTGCAATAATCCACTGTCTGCTCCTTTTGGCATTACACTGGAGTAATTAACTAAAGAAATCGAAGCGACCGTTTCCTCCGTAATCTTTAAATCCCCCTTTTCACTGAACATCTTTCATGCAAATAGTGCTTTCACAGGAAATCGCGCTATAGCAAAAGGGAAAGCTGTCAAAGAGAGATAAGCGTGGTCTTCTTGCTCTAGTAACACATGCACACTGAATATACATGATAATAAAAGAAACTGCAAAAAAAAAAAAGAAAAGGTTGGAAATCCCTTGATACAAGGGAATGGCATGTAGGATAATGGTTTAGGAAACGTAGTAACTCATCTTTTCGTAGCATTAAAACTAAAAAATAATTTTAAAATTATATTACCATTCTTAAAAAATGACCATACAACATTTTTACTCATTATACAAATGTGCAATCAGGGTCACTCCCATAGCTTTCAATGAATTTCTAGGGAGTATGCTTCAACGACACAGTAAAGGTAGATTGAGACGTGCGTCTAAATCTCCCTTGCCTCTGAAGCTCGATAAAGTGCTCAGATTGCACTCCACTCAGTTGTGGGGCACTTGAAGCGCTTCCCCATTGACTTGAGTGTGTAGCACTTGGTGGACTTGCTGCCCGCCGATCGCTACAAGTTGGGTCAACTTTGATGGGTATAAGAGAAGCATTATTGCAGCGGCATGAAAGCATCCCCATCCGCTGCCTGTTGCACCTTAATAGGGGTTGTTGGCAGGCAGCAAAAACGAGGAGCAACTACCAACCACCAACCACAAGTCTAAACAAGGCCAAAAAGTAAGGTGCAACTAGTATGCTGTTTTCCTGGACTGAAGTACACGTTGAATAATTGAAATGTCTAAGTGTGTCACACTCATGACATTGAGGGCGCATTCAGATTATTATGTTGTAATGGCAACAACACAAAACCCAGGTCAGTGCACTGAGGTATGATTCATATTGAATTTCCCTGAAAAGTACCTAGCCAGCAAAGTACAATGCACTTGTGCTTTAGGACACTGAAGTACAAAGATGTGAACCAGCTGAGAGTTGTTATAAGTTTTGTTAGCCCATTCAAAATGAATGTTGTGCATGGAATGCATGTTAACACACACAAATAGGATTTTTTTTCGTCATACTTACCTGTAAAATCCTTTTCTTTAAGTACATCATGGGACACAGAGTCAGGCTAATATACATTACCTGCTGGGATGTCCCAGAGCAATAGCCTTGAGGGGAGGGAGACACACTGCCATCAGAACTTATACAGCAGCCCACAGAACACTGCGGCCGAAAGCCGAATCCTCGGCTGCTCGAACATCCACTGTGAACATATGCACTGAAGACCAGCAGTCTTCAGTGCAGCCTTTAAAATCTGAGAAACAGATACCTGATGGGAAAATCCCAGGAGGTTACTATACCCCTGGTAGGATGAGCTCTCACCCTAAAGGGAGGAGCTTTACGTTTCAGACCACAGGCCTGAATTACCAATTGATGGACCCAATTGGCAATGGAAGCTTTGGAAGCTGCCTGCCCTTTCTTGGGTCCTTTTGGTAAAACAAAAAAAGGAGTCTGATCCTCGGATCTATGCAGATCTAGACAAATAAACCTGGACTACTCGGACAACGTCCAAGGAGTGCAGTCGTCTCTCTTCCGCCGAAATGCTGAGAGAAAAAAACAGACAAAATAATGTCCTGATTTAAATGAAAGGCCGACACCACTTTTGGCAAAAAGGATGGAACAGGTCGTAACACAACCCTGTCGTGGTGAAGGATCAAGTATGGTTCCCTGCATGAAAGGGCACCCTTCTAGCTGAGGTGATAGCCATCAAGAAGGCTAGCTTGCGTGACAGTAAGTCTAATGGAATTTCCTTGATAGGTTCAAATGTTTGTTTCTGCAACACAGACAGCACCAAGTTCAAGACCCAAGGACACATAGGTGACCTAATGGGGGGAAGCAAGCGAGTTGCCCCCTGCATAAAGGTTCGGATCAGTGAATGGGAGGCTAAAGGCCTTTTGGAAGAATACTGATATGGCTGAATCTTGACCTCTGTTTGTACTCAAAGCCAATTTGATTTCCACAGCCGACTGTAGAAAAGAGAATTCTCCCAATCACGTATTTCCGAGGATGCCATTTTTTGGCTTTACACCAAGCAATACAAGTCTTCCAGACCTTAGGATAGATCTTCCTAGTGACAGCTTTTCTAGCATTCACTAGGGTAGACACCACTGGTCCTAAGATGCCACCGTCCTTTAACACCCTGGATTCAGTAGATGCCTCCAAGTTTAGAGACTGTAAATTGGGGTGGAATATAGGACCTCGAGACAGTAGATCAGGGCAACGTGGAAGCGTCCATGGCCCGTCTATTGTCAGTCTCACAATCTCCGGGAACCAGGGCCTTCTGGGCCAGGCTGGTGCCACCAGAATGACTGGAACCCCCCTCTCTCCGAATCCTGTGCAACAAATGTGGAAGGAAAGGGATCAGAGGGAAAGCATAAACCAGAGTACTGGCTCCAGGGAACTACCAGAGAATCTGCTCCGATTGCCAGAGGATCTCTTGTTTGGGACACAAGAGTTTTTTTTTGAACCTGGATGACAGTAGGTCGACCTCTGGCCATCCCCAAAATTGGCAAATTTCATGGAACACCCCTGGGTGTAGGGACCATTCCCCTGGGCAGATCTGCTGGCGGCTGAGATAATCTACCTTCCAGTTCTCTACTCCCGGGATATGGACTGCCGCTAGAACCGGCACCTGTCCCTCTGCCCAAGCTAGTATGTGGTTAACTTCCTTCAGAGCTGAACGACTCCTGGTACCGCCTTGGTGGTTTAAAGGCCACTGCAGTGGCATTGTTGGACTGAACCCTGATAGGGCAGTCCTTAAGCTCCACCGTCCATGACTGTAGGGTGGGTCATACTGCCCATAATTCCAGGACGTTGATGGGCAGGATCTGCTCTGTCCCTGACCATTTCCCTTGAGCTGTGAGGCCCTTTAGGGTTGCTCCCCACCCTGAGAGACTAGCATCTGTAGTCAGTAGTCAGTACTCTCCAAGTTACAGGGAGGAAGGATCTTCCCTTCACAGGTTCTGATCCTGGAACCACCAGTTTAGGCTTAAGCATGCCCAAGGAGATAAGAACATTGGATAATCCAGGGCTTGCCTGGAATGGAACTGGACATAGGGCACCGTCTCGAAGGAGGACACCATCCTCCCTAAAAGACTCATACAGAGCTGAATGGAGGGTTGTCTGGTGGCCCTTATCTGATGCACCTGATTCTTCAGGGCACAGATCCTTGTGGGTGGCAAGAATACTCTTGCTTGGACTGTATCTAGGATCAGACCTAAATACTTTAGACCTTGAGTTGGTTTCAAGGCTGACTTTTTGGGATTTCTGACCAGCCTGAGCTTTTCAAATACCGCACTGTGCATGTTATGCTCTGTTCTGGAGCCTGTAATGAGTGCTCTCTAAGGAGGAGGTCATCCAGATACCCAAGCACCAAGAGAGCCAAACGAGAAACCTGCTGTATTGAATCCTTTTAAGGGGTCAACAGCAAAACACAGTGCTCAAGGAATATCTGTCTTATTTTGAGGCAGATCCTCCTGGTTAGGCCTAACAGGCCGTTTGACCTGATCCTTTACGGACTGGCAGATACCAATTGCTGCAACAGCTGGCTGAACAGCTGAATTGGCCAAAGAAAAGGAAGCCTTTAACAATGACTCCAATTTCTTGTCAACAGGTTCTTTCAAGCCCTGTGCATTATCTACCGGACAAGTTAAGTTCTTGTTTAAGGAAGAGACTGCTGCATCTACAACTGGCATGCTCCCCTTTTTAACAAACTTTTCATCCATGGGATATAAAAAGGGAAAACCTCTTAAGAGGAACAAACTCCTTTCAGGGTGTTCCCAATCAGCATACACCACCTGTTCCAGCAGGGGGTGTAGGGGGAAAGCCTGTGCGGCCTGAAGAGGACCAGGGGGGCTCAGTCACCTCTGCAAGAGGCAACTTAAAGGCAGAACAAACCATTTTGGTCAGAGTCAAAATGAAAAGCCTCTGTGACTGATAGGCAGATATCAACTGGATATCTTTTTGTCCAGATTGCTCGGAAGCAGACTCATACGCCAGGCCATCCACAGAATCCTGAGCTTTTAGCTCTTCCCCATTTTCAACCCATTCCTGCGCCAAACAAGGTGCCTCCAGGAGGGGGGATTCTTGCCACGGTGCGGGATGGAGGCAATCCTGCCAGCAATCCTGCGCTCTAACCCGGCTAGGGCCGAGGACAGTTCATCCTTGGTGATAAAGGGTGAAGCAGCAGCATTGACTATAGGCACAATACCAGATAGGCGCAGCGGCTCAGATTGCCGGAAGCCTCTGGTCCTTCAGGGGATACAACACTAGGGATACGACTAGGTTCATCAGGAACTACTGACGACATAAGTGTGCCCTTCCCTGTAGTGTTAGTCCCACTCCTCTTTTTTGAAAACATTTACTAGCCACAAAAAGAAAGTACTTGGGTGTAGTATTAAAACACCTCAGAAGGGATGCCCTTTAATAGGGCTCACCAAGCCCCTATGCAACAATCCTGCTAATCACCTTAGCCTGCCAAGCAACACTTGGTGACTCACATGACCTGGGTAAGGAGAAATGAACTGCTGCAAGTGCCTGTTCAGAGTCTGCTCTGTGTCCCACAGCTGCCTTCTGGAAGCACCGCATGCTTGGCATATACAGGCTGGCTTGCGCCGGAACGTTCTGTGCGTTCGTGCGCATGTACGTGCATGGTCCCGGCAAATGGGCGTGGCTGCATTCGCGTATGGCGGAAATCTTTCTGCGTCCAGATAAAGGCTACTGCGCATGTGCAGCGAAGCCGCGTGTGCGCCATGGCCGCCAAACAAACTGCTGAATCCAGCAGCCCTTTTCTGAATGCACGTGCGCCATGGCTGCCAAACAAACTGCTAAGTCCAGGGGGCGCTTCTGCGAATGCACGTGCGCCATGCCTGCCAAAACAAGCAACTGCTGAGCACAGCGACACTTGCAAAAGCACCTGCGCCATGGTGAACCAAGGAGAAATGGTGCACCGTCGCGCGCCATCTTACAGGTAAAAAAAACAGCCAGACACAAGCAAAAAAGGTGCACTTTGCAAACACCCACAGCTAGCCCAAAACTCCCCTGTATGGTCGCCGCACACAGGTGCCCAGCCTATAAGAAGTAAAGGGGATTCACTTACCCGTCCAGACGCAGGGCAGCTTAGAAACTAAGAGCCCAAACTTCACCCATCGCGGTGGGTTCCTGTCACTTGAGGACCTTCAAGGACTGGGTATCCTTTTCATGTCTAGGGTCCACTCCCTTGGACCTGTACAGCACTCTGCAGGAATGCCTCAGCGCTGTGGTGTCCAGGATTCCACTTCGCAGGGTCCAGTGCACGGAGGCCACATTACAGGCAAAACCTTGCAGGATCTTGAGTCTTCTTTGGGAGGCTTGGGTACCATTTATCTAAGCATATAAAGCCTGTGTCAAATGGATCCGATCGGTCATTCCCTGACTGAAGTCCGCTCTCTGCTGACGTCACAGAAATCAGTCCAGGCAACGCATCATCCCGACTGGATCCGCCAGGTGCCTGGACTGATACGCATCCCCCTCCACAGCTCAGTGCTCCAGTGAGCGAGGAGGGGGCACAGCAGAGAGATGTGACTGACAGTCTGCAGCTCTCTGCTCACGGAGCTGTGAAAACCGAGTGATCGTCGATGTTCGATCACTCGGTTCTCAGTGCAGAGGCACCGGGGGATCGATGCTGCATTAACCCAAGTATGAATCCAAAATAAAAAAGGAAACCATACTTCTCTTTTAAAGCCTAACTGTACAATTAACGTCCCTATAAATAGTTAATTTGGGCCCAACAAGTGCGCTTACTGGACACACTGTATTAATTGTATGTAGCCTCAACTGCATACATTATACAGCTCTGTGTCCATGCAATAGGATGGAAACTTCCTGTTCTGCTCCTGGAACAAAATAGAGCCAGACTGGGTGTTGCTCAGCCATTCACAGGAAGCTTTATATACTATGAATGAATACAAAGCTTCCTCTGATTGGGTGAGGTGGAGAGGTGGGCAGATGATGTCATGACCTCTGCCTCAGCGAGAGGCAGCTTTGTATACATTCATAGAATACAAGGCTTTATGTGAATGGCTGAGCAGTGCTCAGTCCACCTTTTTTTTGTTCTAGGAGCAGGACGGGAAGTCCTGTCCCACTGCCAGAACACATCGCTGTACACTGTGTGTAGCTGACGCTACATACAGTTAATACAGCACGACCAGCAAGAGCACCTGTAAGTGCAGTAAATAGTTTGTTTGGGCCAGCTTGGCTCAAACAAACTATTTAAAAAGGGACAATAAATGTGAAGTTAGGCTTTAAATCAAGCTGATTGATAGGATAAATGAAAAGATTCCAAAGCTCTTAAACATTTGCTGGCAATACCAAGTACAAGAATCTTATTTTCGTGTGTTGTTAGATCCCAAAATTCTGGTTTGTTTTTGAATTGCTCTCCCTGGCTTGTGAAAGACATTGTTCAAATTAGAAGCACAGCAGAGGAACGTGTAACAGAAAGCCAGCAGGGTCCCCAATGTAGTCATCACACCGTACAGTGATACCTTTCATTCTTCCACTAGTATGGAGAAACAGGGAAGCATCTTCCCAAATAAATCTAATTTTAAGTTGATCAGGTCACCAGGAAGTGCTGGTTTGTGTCAAAGCTAAGAACCTGTGGAACAAAAACTCCAAATCCAATAAAAATCTCAGAAATACAGTAAACAGACACCATTGGAAAGGTGATCTGTAAAGTGCTAACACATCCACGCTGTAATATTACACGATTTTCTCTCCTCTGAAGTCTAGAACAAAGCTAAGGAGAAATTGATTCAACATTCTCCAAAGCTAAACTCCAACTTTCTTCAGCCCATAGAGAAAAATAATCACAATAAGGGAATCACATGGGCATACAACAATACACACACTACTCTAAGATCATCTAAGAGTTATGTCATGTTAATACATTGTACAACACCATATTTACACACATTTTCTGTCAGTTAGGGCACCCGTATGTGGGATTTTGCTAGCTTCATAATATAAACATGTATGTACATGCAAACACAACTACCCAGCACAAATATGAACAAAACGGCAAAAGACTCAAGACCAAAGTGTGTGCAAATGTGACCAAAGATAAGGGAAAGTAGAAGAATAACATAATACTATTCAAATCCATAAATCTAAAAGTTCATATCCCCCCCATGAATGTAAAGGATGAACATCATCAGTGTCAGCAGATTCTTTCCAGATGGCACGATTGGGGTGACTCCGACTTGCAGACTCACAAGTATGCAAAAGACAAAAGGAAAGAGAAACAGCAACACAGACTATATGTAGTAGTTTAATAACTCTCTTTTAAACAAAGATAATATGCCAGTGGCGGCTGGTGTTTAAAATTTTTGGGGGGGCGCAAACAAACAGCCTCACTGTGCCATCAAACGCTGCCACTGTGCCCATTAAACGCTGCCACTGTGCCCATCAAACGCTGCCACTGTGCCCATCAAACGCTGCCACTGTGCCCCAAGTTCTGCCACTGTGCCCCAAGTTCTGCCACTGTGCCCCAAGTTCTGCCACTGTGCCCCAGTTCTGCCACTGTGCCCCTTAAGTGCTGCCATTGTGCCCCAAGTTCTGCCATTGTGCCCCTTAAGTGCTGCCATTGTGCCCCTTAAGTGCTGCCACCGTGCCCCTTAAGTGCTGCCATTGTGCCCCAAGTTCTGCCATTGTGCCCCTTAAGTGCTGCCATTGTGCCCCTTAAGTGCTGCCATTGTGCCCCTTAAGTGCTGCCATTGTGCCCCTTAAGTGCTGCCATTGTGCCCCTTAAGTGCTGCCATTGTGCCCCTTAAGTGCTGCCATTGTGCCCCAAGTTCTGCCACAAGTTCTGCCATTGTGCCCCAAGTTCTGCCATTGTGCCCCTTAAGTGCTGCCATTGTGCCCCTTAAGTGCTGCCATTGTGCCCCTTAAGTTCTGCCACTGTGCCCCTTAAGTGCTGCCATTGTGCCCCTTAAGTGCTGCTATTGTGCCCCTTAAGTGCTGCCATTGTGCCCCTTAAGTGCTGCCATTGTGCCCCTTAAGTGCTTCCATTGTGCCCCAAGTTCTGCCACTGTGCCCCTTAAGTGCTGCCACTGTGCCCCCTGCCTGCCCTCTGCACTTACCTTGTCCCGGTGTGCAGCTGGTGACGGCGTCAGGCGACGAGCGGTGTCTCCGTCGGATGTCTTCTCCCGCGCTCCTCCTGTCTTCTTCTGCTGTGATTGGACGCTAGGTGATTGGACGCCTAGCGTCCAATCACAGCGCCTGTGACTTCAGCCAATCAGGTGACAGGTAACAGACCTGGCAACCTGATTGGCTGAGAGGCGGGTCTGTGTTAGGGAAGCGATGTATTCGCTTCCCTAACACAGTACTGTGTAATCAGCGAACGCACAGCCGTGCGCCCGCTGTTTACACTTAGGGAAGCCTATTAGAGCACACCGCTCTAATAGGGTCCCCTATTAGAGCTTACAGCTCTAATAGGGGCGCTTTCAGCAACACCCCCCCCACTGTAATTCAGATGCCCGGCGCCCGATCAGGGGCCGGACACCTGAATAGGGGGCGGCAGCGGTGACAATAGATAGATTCATGCAATGCATGAATCTATCTATTGGTGATAGAGCGGTGCAGGAGAGGGGGGGCGGCGCTCCTGCGCCCTCTATGCACGCACCGCCACTGTAATATGCACTCACAGTGTGTAATCCAAAAAGCAGCATGTAATGCACTTCCACTAGATGATAGCCTTTCCCCAGTACTGGAACTTCCTCAAGCGGACAGCCACCTGCTAGGAACCAGAAGGGCTTCTGTGAACCACATGGAGCTCATCAGGGCGGAAGCAGGGCACCAAAATGGCGTGATGACACTAGAGATGGCGTGGCAACATGTTTCAGGGTGTTCCTGCCTCTTTCTCAAACCTGCCTGACACTTACAGACTTCAGAATAAAGAGGCTCCAAGCACCATATTAGTGGAGACCAAATGTAATGTCCATCTTTACATTTGGTCTCCACCAAGATGCTAACACTGTTTCTCCTTCCTCTTTCTTTTACAGTTTTGTTAGCTTCGTAACCACTTCTCTCCCCCATTAAAATCAATAGGAATGCAAAACAACTTGAAGCAGGTGAGAAGTAGGTCAAATGCAAGTCAAGAGGAGGTTAAAGTGACATTAAAGGTTCAGATTTAAAAAAAAAAAAACAAACATGTCATACTTAACTGCTCTGGGCAGTGGTTTTGCACAGAGCAGCAACAATCCTCCTCCTCTTCTCTGGTCCCCCAACGGCGCTCCTGGCTCCTCCCCCTTGACCAGTGTCCCAATAGCAAACCGCTTGCTATTGGGCCACCGGTGCATGCTCGCTTCCGAGCCGGGCCTCTATGTGCCCATAAGACCAGGGTGGATATAAATCAATGATTTTGTTAAAAAATGTATTTTAAAAAAATCTGAGTTTTTTTTTTTATTTAAATCGATTTTTTTTTTGATTTTTATCACATTTATTTTAATAAAATGCTTTTGGAGTTAAAATCTATCTAAAGGTAGTTTTCTATTTAAGATACATTAAAAATTTAGTTTATTCAGCATGAAATGGAGATTAGTTATGTAGCATGAGGCTGTATATTCTGCAATATTTACATTTTTGGTAAACTCATTCAATGAATCCAAGCTTTGCAAGCTGAGATAACAAGTACTGCATTGTTGCATTCACACAATTTCACAGTACCCATGACATAAACCAAAGTTCAGGAATATTCCTTTATCCCATTGTTTTGCAAATCTATGTACACTATAAACTGTATGATTGAATCGGTTCTGATATTACGGTTTTACTAATCTGACAGCTTATTATTCTAAATAGGAAACCTTCATTTTGTTTGCAAATATTAAAGATTCTAACTACCAGTAAGAATAAGTCCTAACATTTAAAGAGCACGTGTTATTTCAGATCCATTATGGCAGCACCTGTTAGCGGGCATCCACTCACCTGCTGCACCCATGTCCCTCACCCTGTTGCATCACTGTAGCATCACCAGCCCTCCCATTAAAGTGAATGGGACTGTCGGTGAGTCAATAGCCAGTCAGAGGAGAAGCCGATGCGGGACAGAGACGACAGTTGCTCTTTAAAAATTATGATTTAAATCGAGTTGATTTAAATCAAGCCTTTTTACCAGTGAAACCAGTGATCAAATCCACCCTGCATAAGACACATAGAGCCTCTCTCCTCACTGGCTGAGATTGACAGCAGTGGGAGCCAATGGCTCCCATTGCTGTCTCAAGCCAATGAGGAGGGAGAGTCCCGGGACAGCAAAGTCTCTCGTGCACATCACTGGATAAAGAGGGGGCTTAGGTGAGTATTAGGCAGGGCTGTGGGGGGGGGGGGGGGCATCACACAGAAGTTTATCTAAAAAACATTCAGCCTTTACAACCACTTTGACAGCAGGTCAGAAGCACCTATGAAGGATTGTAGAAGTCTTAGGTGCTCTGAGTTCATAGGCACCTTGCATATGGAGGAGTCTGGCTGCTAATTGTGAACTCCAGGCATTTTATTAAGCCCAGGAGGCACAAGTGCAGTCTCCAGCCCCATTGCCTGCAGTCTGTCAAAGTCTACGGCATGCAATGGATGGGCAGGGCTGAATGCTTTACTGAGTGGTACGTGCACTGAGGGCCCTATGCATTCAGGGACAAATAACCAGAATGAAGGCCTTCTACATTTTGAGCATTAGTCCCCTAAAGCATAGGGCCCTAAAACACTGGCATAACTTGGTGCAGCATTCAGCCCTGTCCAGCCACAGCCTGGCATAAAGTGAAAGGCTGAAGGCAGAAGGGTTGGATGCTGCCCTGTGCCTACGCCAGCACAGTAAACCACTGTGATGCATACACCGCAGCTGGACACCTCTGTATGCAAAGGGCCTAAGAAATGCAGCTCAAATGCACCAGTAAGCACTGTGCATTTGCACATCTACACAAACCCTTACTTTGCCATTTTACACATCTAAAGAACTTCAACGGGGAGATGAGTTTATGACCCGGCCCACCAAATGTGGTCATTATGATACTGTCTCTCAATACAAAATGAAATGATTCTGTCAACCTACATTACAGATCATGCAGCAAGAGTAAAACAAATTATGCCACAGGAGTGGGGAGGGTTGGGTGAATGAGCTTACACCAATTTATCAATCGGCGAGAGAACAGTTTTGGGTGGACTGACCAGTTTAGGCCCCTTTCACACTGAGGCACTTCTAAACTGCCAGTAAAACACTGAGTGCTTTTAAAGAGCTTTTCAAGTGCTTTTGAAGAGCTTTCCATTCATTTCAATGGAGAGGGGTGTTTTTTTTCACCGCACTGCCCCAGTGTGAGAGCATTCATTGATTTTAATGGAAATAGGTTTTCGTGAGCCTTTCAGGTGTTTTTTTTTTTTTTTTTTTTTTTTTTTGCGTGAAAGCGCCTGAAAAGCGCCTCAGTGTGAAAGGGGTCTTAAAGTAAACACAAGGAAAACAAATACATAGCAGCTCCAGTGCCAATTAAACCAAGGAGCCCCTGCCCTGTTAGCTCACAGTAGGCCATAATTCAAAGCGGAGAAAATACAATCTTTGCAATAAATAATAAAAGTGTAGATCACTTATACCGCATGGAAAGCTTTTTTGCTTTCCAATCTGAATATAATATAGGTAACAGCCAGAAATACTCCAGCACAGGTCTAGATTTATTGGCTGGCGTTTAGGTTTCCTGCAGCCGCTGCTTTGTCAGCAATTATTTATGTCCCAAACGTATGAAATTACTAGAGAGAAACTTACAGGGATTTACGACTAAGGCTTCAATAAAATATCAGAAAAATGTTTTCCGTTTCCTGCACAAGACTGACGGGATTGGGCTTGTGTGATATTGGGACACAACAAGTCTTTTCCCAGGCTGCAATCCTTTCATCGCCTGGACTGATAACTGCGAGTTCGAGCTATAAGGAGCTCATAACGACCACAACAGTGCGCAGAAACTCTATATACCCAGGAATGTGTCTGTGTGTGGCCTGCGGTCAAAAACAACTAATACTGCTAGTAACAGTGCAGAAAACCGAGATGTTTAGGAATTAAAAGCTGCTATAAAACACTAAGATTCGACCAGTGATTGGATTTTTATAAATCGTATATTTTACTTAAAAGCTGAGTTATAAAGTGTATATTTATTATTGAGAGTGGAAGCCGCAGTGTGAACTGTAACATAATAAAAAACCTAATTCTGGCAATCTATAGAAACCACCAGTAAACCATTTGTGCTATCTATAAAATGCTGCGCAAGTCTCAAATTCTAAAAATGTAAAGACGAACTCCAGGCAGACATAAAAATATGCCACTAAATGCAGTTATGTACTTTCTAAAAATCACACGGATTTATTAATGCAAGAAATTGTAAGCATATGTAGTAGGAAAAAAAATCAGTTTTGCATAGAGTTCTGCCTGGAGTTCGTCTTTACATTTTTAGAATTTGATTCAAACACCCTTGGTCAAGTTTTGTTTGGTGTCCCCATTGGAGAGATTTTACTTCACTTCCTGAGGTAGCGACACAACACTAAGTAACAATAAGTAAAATCCTCTCATAGGCCCCTTTCACACTGGGGCGGGGAGCCGCAGTGACGGTAAAGCAGCGCTATATTTAGCTCTGCTTTACCGTCGTTTTAACCGCGGTATTCGGCCACTCGCGGTGCGGTTTTCGCGAGCGGCCGAAAAAGGGTTAATCACCCCCACAGAGCGCCGCCGTAGCGGCGGTATTGCCGCGGTTTCCCATTCAAATCAATAGGAAGGAGCGGTATAGGAGCGGTGAACACACCACTCCTAAACCGCTCCAAAGATGCTGCTAGCAGGACTTTTTTTTGCCGTCCTGCTAGCGCACCGCTCCAGTGTGAAAGCCCGCCGGCTTTCACACTGGAGTTAAAGGGGCCGGATTTTTTCAGGCGGTGAACAGGCGCTATTTTTAGCGCTGTACCGCCTGAAAAACGCCCCAGTGTGAAAGGGGCCTTACACAGTTCTTACAGGAACAACTGTCCCCATTGGTAAACTTCCTTTCTTTTCCTACTCTGATGACACTCAAAAAAAATGTCTCTAATGACCCAAAGCAAGATCACCATGACTAACAGTGGATTTTCCCAGCAGGGGAATACGAGTCCAATCCTTCCCTAAAAAAATTTTGATTTTAGATAAACTTTGAGTCTATTTTAAAGGAGAAGTCCAGCCTGAGCGCATTTGGCTGGGCTTCTCCTATGGGTTACAGGAGTGCAATTCGTTTTGCACTCCTGTGACCCATTTTCAGCAGAGAGCGGGCTGAAGTCCTCTCTCTGCTGTCGTCACAGGAATCGGGAAACTGCTGACAAAGTCCCACCCACAGGACGTAACATGTACGGGGAGGAGTCAGGTATGACGTCACCCGCGGCCTTCTCTTGGGTTTGAAACTTTACCAAATGCCTTTACGACTGCACTTGGCTATAGTGCTATATTTGCAAGTGAGTTTATTTATAATTTTATCACAATAAACGTATGAAATGGAGAGCACTAGATCTCTTTTTATGTTTACACATATACCCTGTGGCATGAGTGATCCATATCGCTGCTGGATTGCTTGGAAGTCGGTGCCCCATGGTGTGGGATACATGCTGTATGATCTTTTTAGGTTGAGTGTTTGAGGTGAGAGGCTAGGATTAGTCTGTGGTGGATGGGCTGTATTCACCCTTATCATCAGGCACTGTATACACAGAGGAGGATCTGCTCTCAATTTTGGACTTTTGATTGATTTTTATGTTGCGCTGAACTGAATTTATTTACCTAGGAATGTCCACTCCTCTAGAATGACATCCGCCCATTTTAGTATTTTAATATTAGCACAACTCCCACACAACTTCCCAATATCCAGCCCACTGCTTTTATCAGGACTGAAGGCTCTTGCGAGGAGTACTGAGGCAGGGTGCTGTGATGCTTTCAGGAAGCTATGTACAGCACCCTGCCACCTGTCCCACCAGCCATGATGAGCCTGCTTTACATAGAGAAGCACAGAAACCCAGATGACATCACTTGATATAAAAAAAAGTATGTAATGAAAATAAAAAGTTGAATTACCGTATTTATCGGCGTATAACACGCACTTTTTCCCCCTTAAAATCAGGGGAAAATCGTGGGTGCGTGTTATACGCCGATCCCCCGTTGATTGTGAGCTTCTCAGTGGTTTCGGCCGCCCTCTGCGGCTTTCGGCCGTTCTTGGCTATTTTCGGCTGCTTTCGAAAGCCGAAAGTCACCAAAAATAGCCGAAAGACAAGGAAAAAGGCCGAAAGTCGCCGAAAAAAGCCAAAGGCCACCATCTTTAAAAGGCAAGCTGACACTGACACTGGCAAGGCTGCAAATGACTGACAAGGCTGCAAATGACACTGACAAGGCTGCAGATGGACACTGAGAAGGCCGCATTGATGGGCATTTAAATGTAAGTTTTTTTCATTAAACTTCCCAACTAAAGTTGGGGTGCGTGTTATACGCTGATAAATATGGTAGCAGTTTGATTGGGGGAGGGGGGATTACAATTCAGCTTTAGGTGCTGCAGAGTATGCAAAGTCATTGACCTGGCTTTGCTGTCTGAGAGGGTGAGTTTGGCAGGTATATGAATGTACAAATATGTATACACTGTGTATTTTCGGGAGGTCAGCTTTGCCCATTTACTGCAACAGCCATTTTGCCATCTATGAGCAGGCGTGCTGTTTAACTATGGTTTGTTCATTTTTCTGATGTTGCCTACTCTTTTACCAGTATAGGATTGTCTTTTTTTTTTTTTTTTTTTTAATCTTTTAACTGCTAAAACAGCTCTGAGCTTCCCTTTGCCATTTGTCTCTAGAGCTCAAAATGGAAATTTTTGAGACAGCTCATAAGCTGATTACCTGATTTAAAAAGTGGATATTAAGAACTGCTGAGCAATAAAATAAAAACGATATTATATGAAAAAAAGAAAAAAAAAAAAAAAAAGGTTTATGGAGCTTCATGTACCCACTGACCCTCCCTTGATAATTCACACTTCCAAACATTTATAAACATGCCTAGAATTTGATACGTATGAACCCGGGAGCAGTGGTGGGGTTCTACTAAAGCACAGAGCTCTCATATTAAGATCCTTTTTCTGTAGCTACAAAAAAGCATCTATGCCACGCTCTGTGCACCATGGACAGCGATCCCAAGAGTTGGAAGGAGACACAGAGAGGCTTTGATCCGACTGACAAATATATAGGGGGTGCTTAACCGCCGTTAGACAAACTTTGCGAACCAATAAGGAAGCTGTTTAAACAAAATGTGTTGTGGTTAATTCCTCCTTTGAGATGAGTCATTTCAATGTTGGCATGGTCACAGTGGACATTCATAAAATGACAAATTTTATACCCTGGCAAGGTAAAATCACTTTTTTGTACCTTCCACAGGAAACTCTCTGACCCCGACTGAACCCTGCCTGCTTGTTCCCATAATGCTATTTCCCAATGTGTCTGTTCTGACCCGGCTCCAAAATTTTCTCTTTTCAAAATCTAGCTTTGTTCTTCCAACGCTCATTTTTGATTAATAATTATTAGCTGTTTATTAGAGTCTCAGAGGAAGCTACATAAGTGATGAGGGCAACCTGGCAACTTTACGGCTGGGAAAAGACACGCGAAAAAAAAAAAACTTGAAAACGTCATTTTCCACCTCTAGAAATCACAGTTAACGCTTTCTGCTTCTTGGAAGCAAGTAACTTCCTAGTGAATGGTGCTGGGAACTCGCAGGTCACTTTAAAGTTAATAAACGAAGATTCTTTTATAAAAGCGTGATTTACAATAACACTGGCTCTCTGCAGGATTGTTTGGCGAGGCGACAGTGGAAATTTGAATGAAGAGGTATGTCTGGACAATGTCACCCCGCGCAAGAAAGACTTTTCCTAAGAGTGTTATTCTACAGGCAGCTGGAACGGAGCTTACTCACAGCAACAGCTTCTCGCTCCTACCTCTAGCAGAAGAAAGGTCACACAAACACGGCGTTCATTATTGACAATTAGTGACGCGCAGCATGTCATCCTAGCTACCCTGGCAGGGCTATTCACATTATTATCACTTGTGTGAGCTCTTTTGTCAATACATCATAGATCGGCCATCCCAATGCCGTCATGTGCAAGGAATGCAGGGAAAACAGAACGTAAATAATACTTGCGTCAATTGTAATGAGGTGGCCAGTAGAGATCATAAGGATCATAATACGCCATGCAAAAGAAAATCAAATTCCCAGCCCTCTGGCATGCTCGGACCTCAATATAGGAAAAGCTAAGTGCTGTCAATGAGGGATATTGCCTAAAAACACATATTGCACTTCAGAAATCACCCTTGCTCTAACACCAATCCTGGCCCTGCGGTGGAGTTGGCTGCGCTGCAACTTCCCACCATTCTTCCTGGTGGAGAACAAGCAAAAGGAAAATGCAAATTGGAAAGATCTGTGCGCTGTGTATTCAACTGAAATCTGCCTGTTTATTTTAAGAAGAGGCCTATAAAATAACAACGCTCCATGCCAAATGCTAAGAGCCCGTCACTCACAGTAACAGAGTTACAGAAAATTCCGCCCAAAAGTTTCCTACATGTCGGATTCTAAGTGTGATGGCAGGTCAGCATAAAAGCTGCAATGACAGGAGAACGTGTGCGGTAACACTTCCTTTTTGTGTACGTATAAGGTAAATCCGCTTCTGTTAAACTGTAGGCATACAACAGTATCAGTCTGTAAACACAGGCTGAGGCCACTGCCAGACCACAGCACAGTATAACTTACTTTTCCTACAGCATATGTCTGGGCCAAAAAAAAATTAATTGCAGTACATCTCTTCAGTGCATGTTTATAACTTAAGAAAAAATGCAAGTACAAAAGAAAACAAAAATGTTGCTTCTGCCAGAAATCCAGTGTGTTCAAAAATTCCTGCCGTTGCCGACATATCTGCCTCTGCTGCACAGAAATTAATTACACAAGGTGTTGTCAGCCGTGCCTGAGTTGTCCCTTGTTAGACTCCAGAATTGGGCCTATATCTGCGCCCCTCCACAAGCATACATTTATTTCTTCTAAGCAAAACCATGCTGCTGCCAGGAGTCTATTTCTAAAACATTCGTTGGACAAACGTTACACACTTTCGTGCATGCTGCTGAATTCTGGCTGTACTTTGTCTAATAGATCCCAACGATCGTTCGCTCCATCTATTGGTCAAAATGCATTATAGTTTTCTGAAATACCACGATGAGAACATATATCACATTTGAGCCACAGAGCATAGGGTAAGTAGAAAGACAAATAAAAAGAAAAAAGCCTGTTGGAGGTCCAAATCGGCAGAAGCGCCCATCTATGTGTGTTTAGGAATAGATCATCTTGGCTAATCAAATAGTTTTATTACACCAAAACCAAAAAAAAACATGTTGGTACAAATCACCACAGCAGCAACAGACAGACAGGGAAGAATAACCGCCAGAGTACATATATAAAGCTCCTGCTGGGAACCAGTTTTACCAAGATCATGACTGCAGTTGTAGCCACTGATTGTGGTGTGATTTTTCTCAGCAGGCAATTGGGTTCTGAGCGGATCTACAGCTGCCCAATTACTTTTATAAGACCCAGAAGTGGGCCCCTCCCGCAACTGTTCCCAAGCTCTCCTATCCCATCTGGGAGCATGGGACCAATGTAAGTGGTTGGGTCGGCTTTCCAGAAAGAAGATGGAGGAACATCCGTTCTCCTGTGTTGAATGAACCTGGAAGTGATGAGGAATTTATCACTTTTTTTGGGCCTGCTGGGGAAGCAGCCGATCAAATAGAGATCTACAGTATTTGCTTCTCTGGCAGCACCGTAACCGGAAGCGACAAAATCCTTGGAGGACAGAGGAGGAATCTAACAGACCCCCGATCTCTCCATAAAGTGTACCTGTCACTGCCTAAGCTTTCACAGTTGGTGTTGTTCATCTCTTGTGATCGCAGTAAAGTTGAATTAAAAAAAATATTTTAAAAGTGTAAAAAAAATTAAAAATAAATTGCATATGGAAAAAAATTATGCATCGCATACTAGCACATTATGTTAAACTTACCTTAAAACTAAGCCCTTCCAGGACTGAGATGTCAGAGGTGCAGGCGCTCCCATTTTCACTTGTATTCCTTCCGGGTTCATGGACTCCGGCTGTGAGTGGCCAGAGCCGCAAAGACGTCACTCCCACGTATGCATGCGGGAGCTGCAATTTATGGCACAGGGCTCTGAAGGAACAGCCCAGGTGGACATTCCTTCAGAGCGCATTGCACCAGTGATGTCACTGGCTGCAAGTAATGTAAAAACCTCCTAAACGATGTACGTTTAGGAGATATTTACACGTACAATGTACGTTTAGGAGATATTTACACGTACGATGTACGTTTAGGAGATATTTACACTACCTAAAGGTAAGCCTCATTATAGGTTTAGAGGTCTATTATATAGTCAGATATGAGAGTTTACTCACACTTTAAGCACACTGCTGTGTTTGATACAAGCGCAGGAGCTTTATCACATGGACCTCATTGTATATATAGAAGCATATATTGCCAGCACACCATGGATCTTCAAGAGAGTGTCCAACTGCTTATTAAAGAGATCACATCACAGCAGTGAAAATGCAACAATTTGAAGCCACACAGGAGGCATGTGATCATTGTATATAGTCCAGTAATTCTACAAAAATAAAGTAGGGACTGTAAGCAAAGATAAAACATAGCCTCATATATCAAATGTTAACCATCTAAAGCCCCATACACACGGTCGGACAATCCGCGGACCAGGTCGGTCGGATTCTGTCCGACGTACTTTGTCCGATGTTGGTGTTGCGTACACACGGTCGGACTACGTTGTCGGAATATCCGGTCCGGAAGAACGTCGTGACGTAAGTCGTCGTCCACGAGATTACAAAAGGGAAGTTCAGCACCACGTCAGGCACCCGTTGGCTCTCCTTCTGCTGATCCCGTGTTTATCGAGAGTTAGTGGAAGTTTGGTGACTTAAGATTCGCGCTTCTCAGTTTTCTGACTCAGATCGTTACTGCTCTTCAGTTTGTGCTTGTCGTGCGTATCTGTTTATTAGTGCGTGTAGTCAGTTCGCATTTGTTGGTCATTGCGGCCTATATCTTGATATAGGACGCTTTGATTTGCACTGCTTATTGTCTGCTCGTTGCTGGTATTCAGTTCGTTCTTTCAGGCCTTGCTGTTTATCGGTGCTTTCTGTTTGTCCGTTCTGACCAGCCGACCTTTTGTGACCTTCTGAGCGATGTTTCCCGTGCGTACTCGTCGCCGAGTTCGTGCTGTACGCGGAATTGGTGTCGGGCTTTTAGCTTTGACCCAAGACCCGTCCATGAACAGAGTGACGAGGAGTATGTGGACCAAGAATTGGTTGCTTCAGCGTGACCAGTTCTCGCACATGCCTTTGCTTCGTGAGATCCGGGAGAATAATCCTGATGATTTCAGGAACTTTCTCAGGATGACGGACCCTGATTTTCACCGTCTTTTGGCTTTGCTGACCCCCTTTATCAGCCGGCAGGATACCTGCATGAGACAAGCCATTACTCCGGAGCAGAGGCTTGTTGCCACGTTGAGGTACTTGGCGACAGGGAGAAGTCTTCAGGATTTGAAGTTCTCTTCAGGTATCTCTCCCCAGGCCCTGGGACTCATTATTCCAGAGACCTGTTCTGCCATCATCCAGGTCCTGCAGGAGGACTATATTAAGGTAACATTTCTACTTGACTATTCCCTTTTATGTATGCTCTGTTTGCTAATGTCTTGTATTTTTGACCTCCTTCCCTAATTACCATGATTGCAATATGTTCTAATATGCTGTGCCCCTTTTCTCCTTCATGCATTTTTCCCTTCACTTACCTCCCCAGCATGCTCTTCTGCCCCAATAGACACCTATGGCCTAGTCACTTAATCAATGTCTTTTGTCTGCTGCATAGTATTGTTTGCCCCCAAACACCCCCTAAAATATGCACAAATGTTTGCTGTGTGGTTTACTTCATGTAGAGCCCCTTTAGAATTTTTTTTTTTTTGTTGGGGGGGGGGGGGGGTGGCAAACTCATTAGGAACCCCCTCCCCCAACTGCTCTGTCAGATGGTACCAATCCTTTATCTGCTGGCTTTCCCAAGGTCCATACACACTATATACCTACCTCTTTATAGTGGGCATCTTTAGGGATGAATTCAGCAAAGCATGTAGTGCAAGGGGCTGCCTCCATACATTCCATTTCCTAATTTTTTGTCTTCTTTCCCTCCTATTAGCTTGCTTGGTAATTTCAGAATGTCACAATGTGCTTTCCTTTTTTTGGGGTGGGGGGGGGGGGGTTGAAATGTTATTTTATCTTTCCTGGGGGCTGCCAATAGTGTTAAGTACAGAGGGTCTGGCCAAACTAGCACACATTATTGAGCCATTTGCCAATCAATGAAGTGCAGAGGGTTACCTGTCCCCCCCCCCCCCCCCCCCCCCCAAAACCCTAGTTATTGCCAATGGCCCATCAGAAGTGTGGGGATTGATGGGGGGTGAGTCATCTGTGAAGGGGAGCCTCTACTTTTCTGTGCAAATACTTTCCAGCCTCCAATTGTATACAATGCTCTTGTTCCAAGATGTTGATTGTCTAATCTGCTTGCAATGTTTAGGTGCAAAGTGACTAATTATTTTTTCTTGTTTCACTCCACAGTTCCCTTCCACGCCACAGGAATGGCAGACTGTGGCCTCCCACTTTGCCAGCCGTTGGGACTTTCCTAACTGCGGAGGGGCAATTGATGGGAAACACGTCCGCATCGTCCCACCGCCCAACTCGGGGTCCTACTATTATAATTATAAAGGGTTTAATAGTGTAGTGATGTTGGCGGTGGTGTCGGCAACATACGAGTTTATGTATGTGGACGTGGGGATGAACGGCCGGATATCGGATGGTGGTGCCATTACGCACACGGAGTTCTACTGGCGTCTCCAAAGTGGCAGTCTGTGCTTGCCACCTCCAGAGGAGAATGCCGAAGGACTCCCCTTCGTCTTTGTCGCAGATGAAGCGTTTGCGTTGACTCCCCATGTGATGAGGCCGTTCCCGATGAGGACCCTCACCCCGGACCAGAGGGTCTTCAACTACAGGCTGTCCAGAGCCAGAAGAGTGGTGGAGAACACTTTTGGCATCCTGGCCAGCCGCTTCCGCCTGTTCCTGGCGGCATTTAACTTGGCGGAATACAAACTGAACCACATAGTTCTTGCCTGTTGCATATTGCACAACTTCCTCAAAAGACATAACAGGAACTATGTGGTGCCCGTTGGCCCAGATGTGGAGGGCCCTCCAAATGCGGACCTCACAGCCCTTCGAGTGGCACGTCCAGGCTTGCCCCCTCTAAATGCCCGCGTGGTCCGCGACCAATATATGGAGTACTTTGTGGGTAGGGGGGCCATTGCTCTGCCTGACGATGTGTGAGAGGCATTTTTTAATAAATCGGATATTTGAACCAACCTATGATTTCTTGTCATTTCAGTCTTGTTTTTAGCTTATTTTACCTTGACATTTTTTCCCTTTGCCTTCGACAGTGGGAATGCACTTTCTGGGGAAAAGGAGGTAACAGTCTCTTCTTCACAAAAAGATTCTTCTCATGTTGTGTGTTAGCTACCTAATCTTTGGTCTAGAGAAGGTTTGTCCTGCATAACTGACAGCCAAAATACTCCTTTTCATCACCAGGTCTGACATGTGTGTATTCTGAAAAATGCTGTGTTATCGTACAAAGCACTGTGGGTGTCATTTACATAAGTCAAATCCGCTATGCTCTACAAGTGCATTGCAAAGGTTCCCTGGGAAAGGAAATTGCAGTGCAAAGTGGATTTGCCTTTAGTAAATAACACCCATTGCCCCCCATATCCTTTACATTTTACATACATAATGCATTGTGTATTTTAAATAAGGAAGCCACACATTTCGAAAATAAAAAAAGTTTACTTGGAAAACATTCACAAGTGCGTTTACAATCTTCACGCCAAAACTGACAACATCTTGGTTATTTACAACATTGTTTACAAAGATTACGCAAATGGTAAAACCAGGCATGGAGCTAAGCAGAACCTATGAAGTAGGAAAGTTCAACTTTGTAAAGTGAAGACAAGATCAGACATGACTATATGTTCAAAGTGTGTTTGATCTTGCCTTCATCACATGGGGGGGTCACCCCCGAAAAGTGGAAATTTGGAACATGCACACAATTTGGGTCTGAAAATGGTCATTAGATGGTAAAACACATGCCTAGAAGCTTCAAAAGTGCCATTTTCCATCATGGGGATGAATGGACGTTTTTTGGGGGTGCAACCCCTTCACCACAACCACTTTCGTAGTTCGTAAAGTGTTTGCACCCCCAAAAAAACGTTGGCATTCATCCACCATGATGGGAGCTAGCACATATGGACACAATGTGTGCATGTTCCAAATTTCACACAGTTTTTAAGTTGCAAATGTGTTCAGAAGCTGGCACAAATGTGTGTTAATTACTTCGTTTTCATATTTTTCCTAAAACATCAATGATGTTCTTCAATTTTTGTTGAACATCATTGATGTTTTGCTTTATGTAATCTAGATCTCTATTGCAGACCATTATCTCTCCGATGAGTACGTGGGCACTCTCTGTGGTAAAGTGCGATTTTTCTTCCACAACATCCACGTCACCTAAAAACCACAAACAAACAAAAATGGGGTGTTGGAAATGAGGCAGCCATACATGGATTAGCTTACCAGTAGCTGTGTTCTCCAACACTCACCTGTTGTGGTGACAATTTCTCCAAGTTCGATGATCTCTCCTTCCTCCTCCTCCTCCTCTGCTTCTGCTCTTTCCCCTTTTTTGGGAGGTGTTGGTTTGGGGGTTTCCTCAGGCGGCCCAAGTTTTCGCTCCCCTATGAGAATGTACAAAAGGAAGATTTAGCAACACAATCTATTGAGGGCAGAAATAGGAAATGACAAACATTGCTTGAAAGTGACGGATACTATTTTAGTTTGGCCAGTTACAAATGTCAACTACATGAATGTAGTCACTTTGTAAAGGTGCTAAACTGACTAGCTTTTTAGTAGAAGTTTGTGTGATGGAGACCCCCCTCTAGTATCCACTGGAGCACATGTGTGGAAAAGCCTAATAAAAAGGGGGTTTGGGTGTCCCAGCACTAGTGCTCTAGAGTCCAGATGGGTAAACAGCTACTGGGTGACCTCTCCTTTACATTGAATAAATTGGCTTTACATTCTTGATGACATTTCTAGTGAGAACAAACTTCCTTTCCCCCCAAAAAACACCAAACATCGTATTATAAGTGGCCGAACGATCGAGGTTGCGTACGATCGAATGGACACACACACGACCATGACAGTGGCAGAAAGATCGAGGCTGAGTACGATCGAATGCACAGACGAACCTGAAAGTGGCCATTTTGGAATGTACAACTTTGTAAAAATCAAACCACAATGGAGCAGTATGCAAGCAAGAAATCAAACACAAAACACAACTACTTACTTTTTAGAAGAATTCGCTTGATCTTTCTGTACTGATCGGCCTCCCTCAGTTTCAGGTCTGACCAGCGTTTCCTCAGTTGCTCCTTGGATCATTGTACCCCAAACTGATTGTACAGCCTTCTCACAACTTTAGACATGATCTTGGCCTTGCGGACATTGGGGTTGAGGTAAGGCCCATACTTCCCATCATAGTCGCTCCTCTTTAATATGTCCACCATCTCCAACATTTCTCCAAATGACATATTGGAGGCCTTGAATTTCAGGCTCCGGGATCGGGACGTTTCTGCCTCCGGACTTTCCTCGTCCTCCTCCTCGTTGGTGGGATATTTGTGGCGCACCTGCTGTGTCCCCGCCATGTGCTCTCCCCACTGCGCCGTAAAGAGAAGGGGTGGGGAATAGACGAGAAAGATCGTCAGGGGCGGGCGGAGTTTGACGCATGCGCACTGTATATAAAACGTCACACGCCTGTGTCGTAGCCACGATCTGGGAGACGAGGGGAGAGAAAACTCACACGAGACGATCGCTACAAACGAAGGTACAATTTGACGTTGGTACATAACTAGCCTAGACTGATTTGAACTTGAGGCTTCTTTATGGAGAAGATTAGGAGAGTTTAGACTGACATAATTGAGAGGGTTTTGTGTGGTGTTGTGTCTTGCAGAGATTATGCAGGGATTCAACGACATGAGTTTTCTCCCCCTCTTCATTGCCAAATACAGGGAATTTCCCATTTTATGGCAGGGTAAACACCCACATTACACCAACAAACCAAAGAGGCACGCAGCCCTGGAGGAACTTGTGGAATTTGTCAAGCCAAGGTTCCCCACGGCAACTGTTGATGATATAAGAAAGAAAATTGGCAGCCTGAGGAGTGCGTATATCAGGGAGCGCAAGAAGGTCGTGAAGTCTGAGGAAACTGCAACTTCAGCAGATGAGGTCTATGTGCCCAAGCTCTGGTACTATCAGAGTCTCCATTTTCTGAAAGACCAGACTGATGTCACGGAGCCAACCTCGACTCCTCCTTCCACGCTTCCTTGCGCGCAGGCCACCCCTGATGAGGCTTCCGAGGAGCAACCTGGGCCTTCCAGTATGGAAGAGGTGGAGGAGCCCAGCTTGTTCCAGGTATAGTAGTTTTGTTACCATTTATGGGAATAATGAATGATGTTCACTTAATTCAGGATCCCCAATTGCTTAGTTCCTAACGTGTTTGACATATCAACTGACAGTAGTGTTGGAGACATTTGGGGCCAGAATCTAAACTGCTGGGCTGAGAATTGTATGGTTTTCTATTTGTAAACATTTTGCAACAGTCACTAGATGAGAATTGTGTGTGTTTGATGAACAAATAACTGAAACTATGTCCCTTTTTCATACACAGGAAGACCTCAGCCAGGAGGTGGCTGTGGAAGGTGGCAGTCAGGAGGAGGCAGGGGTTAGTGGCAGCCACCAGCTGGGTAGTGGCAGCCAAGAGGGGGCTAGGCCGCGGAGCCTGACTGACACCCAAACCCCTCCCCTCCGCCTTCCGTACAAAAGGGCGAGAAGGGGGGGTTATGCGGCACAGTCAGCGCTCCGCATGATCAGAGAGGCTTCAGACTCCCTACATGCCACACCCGCCGACGAGGAGACCTTTGGCTCGGTGGTTGTCACAAAAATGATGGGTATGGAGGTGAGGCAACGCAACATGTGTGAGGGGCTCATCCTCCATGTCCTAAATAAGGGTAGGGCTGGGGAGATGACCCCAGTCACACATGTTTGCCATAGCTACCATGCTCCGCCTCCTCCTCCTCCTCCTCCTCCTTCTGCCACCCCACCAGCACGACAGCCACAGCGTGCAAGGAAGCGTGGAAGGAAGACCTGAGAGTGACGACCTGGAATCAGTCTGGTCTGAGAGAAGATGGAGCCTCTTGTAGTACCAGAGCCTGGGGACCTAGATGGCATCTGCTGCAGTTCCGGATACTTTGGACTTCACAACCAGATTGCACTCCCCTTAATATACGTACTCCTCAGGCCCCCAATTTTCTACGCTTGAACAATGATGGTTGCCGTGGGGGGCCAAGACTTTGCAAATTCCCCAAGTTTCACCATGGCTGCGTTCCTCTTTGGTTTGTTGGTGTGACCTAAATAAAGGTTTTTTTGATTTGAAATAATCATTGACTATTGTGTTTTACTTTGCTACAATGACAGTTTTTCTTTGAGTAAGCAGGTACATTTCACTAATCCTAAAGTAGAATTAACAAGGGGCACCAACAACAAACAACCTCCTAGTAAATTTAAGCAAGAAATACAAATGTTAATAATGTGTTTTTGGTAATTTGAGACACACAACCCCCCTCCAAAAAAAACAAAAAAAAAACATTCAAATATGTATTCCCCAAAAAAAAAAAAAAAAAAAAAGACAAATCATGGTAAAAAAATAACAAAGATTCTTTTCCGTTCAGAGTAAAAATAAACATGTAGTGTATAAATGCTGCAAAGTAATAAAGAAGTAAGTTTGTGAGAAGTGCGGGTGAATAGGAGCAGCTAAAAGATGTCATTCTTGTTGCATTGTAAAGAAAAAGAGAATGCGCTGCATTAAAGACATTTTAACATTGCAGCGTGACGAATGTGCTGTGTCGATTAGGAAAGGTAGTTTTACCTGACCGAGCGCTTCCGTCACAGAATTTCTTCTGAGCATGCGTAGCACTTTGTCTGTCGGACAAGCGTACACACGCTCGGATTTGGTGTGATCGGACCGTGTTGACGGCAAAGATTTCCAGCAGGAGATAAGACTTTGTCCGTCGGACAAACCGACGAACACTGTCCGATGGTGCATACACACGGTCTGATTTTTCAACAACCTTGTCCGATCGGACAGAATCCATGAAAAAGTCCGACCGTGTGTATGGGGCTTAAGATGAAATTCCCCAAATGTGAAATTAAACACATACAATAAAAGTATAAAATTATGCAACTTGGCATTAATCACATAACTATGATTATAAACGGGTGTTTTTTGTTTTTTTTTATCTGAATGGAGACCAACATAAACTCAAAGCACTTACAAAAAGTGTTATGACTTGGTGATTTGGGATTTTTATTAAACATTTATAATATATATATATATATATATAGCAATCCAAGTCATGTTATAAGACTTGTAAAATCTTATTGCTAACCACAGCTGACTTAAAAAAGTCCACGGGTCATATTCTGATCTGCGATTTTAAACAATGGTCTATGAATACATTGTTTCCTTAGTTTGTTCAGCAGTGCACAGCCACCAAGGCTTTTGTCAGGTCATGATGCTACCTGGGCACATTCTTGGGTTTACAGAACAGACAAGTTAAAGTGACAATTTCCATTTTCTAAGCACTTTCAGCAGCTGCTTTAAAGTGGTTGTAAACTCTTTACAACTACTTTAACCTACAGGTAAGCCTAGATTAAGGCTTACCTGTAGGTGCTTGAAACATCTCCCAGACCTGCCCCGTCTAGGAGATATTTGCAAATCGCCGTAGGGCGATTTCTTCTGCGCATGCTCCGGAGTTAGGAAGGGCACGCAGTGCCGTTTCTAGCTCAGGTCATGCCGTTAAAGGCGGCTCTCACACACATGCCCGGGAGTGACATCACGCAACGTCATGCGACTCCGGCCAGTCACAGAGCCGGAGTGCGCGGCCCCGGAAGGAAGAGGGGTGAAGAATGGACGCTCGCTACTAGCAAGGAAGACGGGGACATCGTGGGCTTCTCCTGCAGGTAAGTGTTGCATAATGGGCTACTATGCGATGCATAGTAGCCCATTACGCTTTACCTTTGCAGGGAAACAAAGAGGAAGTAACACCCATCATGGTTTACTTCCTCTTTAATCACTTTCCGAGTATTCAGCTACTTTATCTATAAATCCTTGCCTATGTTCCTATTTAACCACTTCTCACCCAGCCAATGTACATATACGGCCGGGTGGGAGCCGTCTACTTCTGAATGGACGTTCCGGAACGTCCTTCAGAAGTAGAGGGATCGCGCGCGCCCGCGCAGCGGCGTGATCCCGATGCGGCCGTGTCACCCGGACACGGCACATCTCGGATCGGCAGGAGGGCTCGGTGATTGGCCCTCCTGATCACATGACGGCCGTGTCGAATCACAGCCGTCATGTGATGTAAACAAACAGCCGGTTGCTAGGCAATCGGCCCTCCTCTCCTCACACGGAAGTCATCGGTGAGGAGAGGACAGCGGATCGCTGCAGCCGGCTGGTGATCAGTGAGTATTAGCTGTTTTTTTTACATTTTTTTACTCACTGATCACCAGTGTAGTGTCCCCACAGTAAAACACACATGTCCCCACAGTAAAACACACATGTCCCCAAAACACACATGTCCCCAAAACACACATGTCCCCAAAACACACATGTCCCCAAATAATAAAAACACATGTCCCAGTAAAATCACATGTCCCAATGATTATCTGCACACATATGTCCGTGATCACCTGCACACCCCTTTTACATGATCATTTGCGTACATATGTCCGTGATCACGCGAACCAATTATTATACACTTAACGGAATTTTTTTTTACAAAAAACATGTAGCAGAATACATTTTGGCTTAAATTTATGAGAAAATTTGATTTTATTGGATTTCTTTTAAAAAAGAAAGGAGAAAATATAGGTTTTTTTCAAAATTTCCGCTATGTTTTCACTTATATCGCAAAAAATAAAAAACGGAGTCGCGAATAAATACCACCAAACTAAAGCTCTATTTGTGCGAACAAAATGATAAAAAAATTCATTTGGTTACAGCATTGCATGACCGCGCAATTGTCACTGAAAGTGCGAGAGCACTGAAAGCTGAAAATTGGTCTGGGCAGGAAGGGTGTTTAAGTGCACAGTATTGTAGTGGTTAAAGTAGAATCATAGGGAAAACTTTTTTTTTATTTTGGATAGAGGAAGGGAGAGTCATAACTCCTGTCAGTTTATTTTTTGCCATCTGGGTCCCTTTGGGGAGATTTCCCTTCACTTCCTGTCCCATAGCCAAACCGAAAGTGAGAGGAAATCCCTGTAAATTAAAGAAATCCATCGGAACACCCAGGTCACCAGAACTAGTGTCCCTATTGGAAGATTTCCCCTCTATTATTTTTCTGGGGACAACCCAAAATGTGTGATTTTCTTTTACTTTTACTTTCAATGATAATAGTAAATGGGACAAATAGAGAGGAGGAGGGGCACAGACAGCAAAAAAAACCTGACAGATTTTCTAAACCATCTCCACTCTATCCAAAACAAAAAAAATTGCATTTAGTTGCACTTTAAGCTGGTGCCATGATCACTGCCCTCGTTTCCTGTTTTAGGATAGCTCCTTTTTATTGCAGCACCCTATGGAGCCAACCTTTGCATGTAGGGACCAGAACTGTGTCTCTCTATGATGTATGTATCAATAGAAACAGCCCCATAGCATAGAATGGCAGGCTAGGGGTGGAAGTAAGCAGGAAATTACTAGTGGGGGCATGTTACAGGCCCCCTAACCCGAGGGAAGAGGTGGAGTTGGATCTCCTTTCACAGTTAGAAATGGCAGCAAGACAGGGGAATGTCATCATAATGGCGAACTTCAACTATCCCGACATTGACTGGGTGGAAGGGACAGCTCACTCATTAAAGGCCCGCCATTTCTTAAATGTACCACAGGACAGCTTCAGTAACGCATTGCTAGATCGTTTAAGTACAAATGATACAGATCTGATTGCAGATGTGGAAATATGGGACAACTTGGGAACTAGCGACCACAAGATTATTACATTTTGCATAAATCATGGGAAAGGGAGGCATGAGGGGTGTACTAGAACACAAAATTTCAAAAGAGCCAACTTTTCTAAACTGCACTTAATGCTGCAGGATATTAAGTGGGACCAAATCCTTAAAACATTGAACAAAGAGGAAAAATGGGAATGCTTTAAGAATATATTAAATAAATGTATCACCAAATGCATTCCAAGGGGTAATAAATATAGAAGAACAAATATTAAACCTGGGTGGCTGAACAAAAAAGTAAAATGTCATATGAAAGACAACAAAAAAATGGCCTTTAAAAAGTACAAAGCGGAGGGGTCAGTGTCAGCAATCAAACAATACAAGGAATGCAATATGAGGTGTAAGTACGAAATCAGGGTGGCTAAAAAAGATTATGAGAGACACATAGCGGAAAAGAGTAAAAATAATCCCAAGACGTTTTTTAAATATATTAATAGTAAAAAGGCAAGGACGGAACACAAAGGCCCCATAAAGTACAAGGAAGGGAAGGTGGTCACAGATGACAAGGAGAAGGCAGCTGTGCTAAGCGCTTTCTTCTCCTCAGTCTTTTTGTTCAATACATTTTTATTGAAGAGTATTGAAGAGTAAGTTACAGTTTACAATTAAAGTGGTGGGACACCCTGAAAATGAAAACTAGAAAAAATGTTAGTAACAATTTAAAATAAAAAAAAATAATTTTTTTTTATTTTTTACTTACCAGAAATGGCTGTTGCTAGGCAGATCGTCCTAATCTGCCTCCTCCAGCGCCGCGGTGATCTTCTCTTCTTCCGTCTTCAGGTGAATGGGGAGCGGTGTGTTATGGGAACTGTGTCCCACAACACACCGCGTTCCCCTTTCACAAATAAGACTCGCGCATGCGCAGTAGGCCGCGCGCCGACTCGCGCATGCGCAGTAGGCCGCGTGAAGCCGTTTCCCTTACTGAGGATGGCGGCGCTGGATCCGAATAGCCGAGGGACATCTCGGCCTCCACGAACGACATCGCGGGCACACTGGGAGGGTAAGTTTACTTATTAAAAGTCAGCAGCGACTTTTTTTTTTAGCTGCTGACTTTTAAAAAAAAAAATTTTTTAAGGTGAAACCCCGCTTTAAATAACAGTATGCATTCTCAAGTGGCAATTTAAATAAACACAGGGTTCCACCTTGCATAGGAAAAACTCAGGGAATCAGTCATAAACATGGAGTCATTAGATACTTAGGACCGTTCAGTAAACATAAGTCAGTACGACTCATTGATATAGTAAGGAGTCATAAACATAAGATACCAATAAAGAGCAACACATACCACATATAGTGGATAATGAAAACTGTATAGGATAGAAAAGGAGAGTAAGAAGAGGAAGTGAAAAAATAGAAAAGAAAAAAAAGGAGGAAGAGAAGAAAAGGGGTTACCCTGCCTCGACGTAACACCGGTGGATACAGTAGATGACTATTCACCATCTAAGGCTCGATTCACATCTATGCATTTTGCTTTGAGTGTTTCTCCAGTGCTTTTTGCGGTGCTTGCTGTATTTTTGGACACGCGTTTTTACCACGATTTTTTACACTGTATATAACTGATTGAGGGGGCTAGGAAGCCGGCCGCCACATTCTTAACAAAGCAAGATATTGACAATAACTGGCTGCAGTTTCAGATCGGTCTTGAATATGTGCAACCCATGCTGAAATGTGCAAAACTATTGCGGCGTACACACGGTCAGAATTTCCGATGGAAACAGTCCGATGGGAGCTTTTCAACGGATTTTCCGACCGTGTGTATGCCCATCGGTCTTTTTCTGTCGGAATTTCCGACGGACTTTGGATTGAGAACCTGTTCTCAATTTTTCCGACGGAAAACCTTTCTATCGGATTTTCTGATCGTGTGTATGCAATTTTGACACATAAAATTCTGACGCATGCTCGGAAACAATTCGACGCATGCTCGGAAACAATTCGACGCATGCTCAGAAACAATTTGACGCATGCTCGGAAGCATTAAACTTCCCTTCTATAGTGCTGTTGAACGTGTTTTATGCCGCTGTGTTACAGACCGTCGGAATTTGGTGTGACCGTGTGTAGGCAAGACAGTTTGAGCGAAAATCGGAATTCCGACGGGAAAACCATCAGAGCTTTTTCCAACGAGAATTCCGACCGTGTGTACGCGGCATAAAGGGACTAAACTTGTTTTAAAAAAAAAACACAATATGAAATGTTCCTATTTAAACCTGTTCGCAAATTAACACTTTACCTGCCCTAAATGTCTAGAACTCTAATTGGTCTCACTGCTTAAAATCCCCTGGACAGTCACATGTAACAACGCGTGAACAAGTGATCATGTTATACTGTTGAAATAAGTGGTACTATATTAAACACTTAAAAGTTAATGCTTATGCAAGCAGTAAGAACAACTGTGAAGTCACGTCTGTTCAAGCAGAGAACTAGCTCTAAAGAAGGACTAACTCTATATTTCTGGAGTAATACTACTTCCTCTCACGCTTCAGGTATCGGATTATGCATGACCTAATTTCACCCATTCCCTGGTGAAACCTGCATATTTTATAGAAGGTTACATACTTCGCATAGGCATTCCCCGCATTTAACCAAACTGGAAACTCTATCCAAATTCTCCCATCTGCCGATGTTTAAATTCTTTTCTTCCTCAAATATACTTCGACTCCAGAGAAGTGATTCACATCAGATTTTTTCATTAAATGGAATCAATCTTTGTTTCTCTTTTTTTTTTGAGCTTCACTTTTTGCTGATCAATAGTATTTTACAGTCTGACACAAAACAAAAGAAATTTTGGGATGCAGAAACCCCCTCCGCAAGGAAAGGACAATCATAGGCCAAGAAACCATCTCTGGTATTGTTTAATAACTTTTTCCACTGTAAGCAAAAATACTAATGTTCTTGATTAGGGTCATTAAAAGCAGTTGCAATTTGCAGAAATAAAAGAAAAATAGGACAAGACTGATCTTCGGCTGTCTACATAAGGTGTTAAGATTTTATACCTGAAATGATGTATAGCTATTCATGCACACCAGCCTTTATCAACTAGGGTTCCAAAGAACCATAGGTTTTCGCCAGGGGTTGCTAGGGGTTCATTGAGCATTGGAAAATTTCTGACTCTCAGATGTGTAACCAGAGACAATGATGATCTTTTTAGGGATTTGTAAGGGGGCATTCCTTTCTTTTGACCATTAATATAAGGAGCATTCTTCCTACTGACCACAAATTAAAGGGGTATTCTCCCCAAAGACCACCAATGTAATGGGGCACTTCTCTCACTGACCACCAATATAAGGTGGTCCTTCTCCTACTGATTACCAGTCTGTGATGGACCGTCTTCAAAAACATGAACATTAATGAATGGTACACTGTCCCATATTGTGAATATAGAAGCTGAACAAGAAAAAAAAATGCATGGATGGCCCATGAAATGATGGTATGAAAGGTCCAAAAAGAGAAAAGAAAGTAATCCCTTCTGGTCGGAGGCCAAGCATACGGAATACCAGTGTCAGCCTCAGTGGATCACTACGCGTTTCACCAAAAGCTTCTTTAGATATAACGGTATGAATGATAATCAAACAGAAGGCTGATTCTCCATGAATCACACCTTGGTGCAGTCTGTTCTAAAAAAGCAAATTGGAAAACAGACAATGGGTGCTTTGGAATAACGTCTAGCCAGAGCGCCGGTCCTGCTCTGTGTCGCGAGTTCCACAACATGCGAGACATGTTTACCTTGTTAAAGCTCAGTGAAAAATTTAGCACTAAAATATAAAGCAATAAACATTGAACAATATATCAAGTATTGTGTGTAAATAATAAAAACTGTGATAAAAATCAATCTCAAATATAACGAATATAGAAACACAGGTGAGAAAGTCCCAAAGGTGATACCATCCTATGGTAAACATATATGGAGTCCACCATGAAAAGTTGTTGCTCAGAAGTGGGGTACATATGAATGAATGACTTGTATAGCGCTACAACTGCGAACTGAATCTCCTCAAGGCCTGCCTCAGCAGGCATGTAGACCATCAGGGATTGTGTGTCCTCCACCCTACATAAGGGGTATACACTCTTACCGGAAATAGTGGACTCGAATGTCAGCGACAACGAGTCAATCAAGTGAGGATAACCCGATCATCACATCAGGCTATCTGGGTAGGAACTAGCCCCAACCACTTTTGAGAGAAATAAAGAATGTGAACTGTTTGATGACTCAACAATGTGATCTTGTAATCAGTTTTTGGCTTTCCAGTCTGGCTGCTTAACATCCGAGTTTCAGCATCACGGTTACCTGCACAATTCCCTGGATTTGTTTTTGGAGCTCTTTGGATTCCCTGGATCGGTTTGGAAATATGCTAATCGGGCTATCCTCGCTTGATTGACTTGTTGCTGACATTCGAGTCCACTATTTCTGGTAAGAGTGTATACCCCTCATCTCAGGTGGAGGACACACTATCCCTGATGCTCTACATCCCTGTTGAGGCCTTTGTATCCCACTTCTGAGCAACGACTTTTCGTGGTGGACTCCATATACGTTTACCATAGGATTGTTTCACCTTTGAGACTTTCTGTGTTTCTACTCATTATATACATGTTCTGTTTTATATTCATTATATTTGAGATTGATTTTTAATCACAAAGTTTTTATTATTTACACACAATACTTATTGTTATATTGTTCACTGTTTATTGTTTTATATTTTTAGCTCTACATTTTTCACTGATCTTTTGCATTGAATTTGTGTCACATTCTTATGTAGCAGCTGTTAATTTTTCTTCACTAATTGAGTTAGTGCAGTAATATCCCCTATCCACGTGTTTACCTTGTTGACAATGAGCTCTTTGCAATCCATACATAGGCCCCAACCTCAAATAAGAGGTCAGAAGGTAGCAGACATGGAGTGGGAGTGAGCCTTTATGCAGACAATATTGTCCTATTCCTGTCTGATCCATACTCTTACCTGTTGACTATATGTAAATTATGGTTGAGAATAGCAAATATTTTGGGTTATTCATAAAATGGTCCAAAAGTACATTTTCCCCACATAAACCTTTGCCCCGTCGCTGAACTCCAAGCCAATCCCTTTACTTTGGGCTCAATCCTGAATGGACTTGGTGATTAAAAAAATCACAAGAAATCCCAACCAAGAACTTAAATTAAAGAAATTGCAACGCGGCACTCCCTTACCCAGTTAATAAATTAGCAATACGATTGACATTTAGATGAAATGGAATAAAATTCTTCATAGAAACGGTTTTATCTTTCTCTCTTGTTGAAGAAATGAAAAGAATTTTCTCGGGAGTGAAGAGGTAATACACAGAGTGAGAGGTCCTGGGAAACTGCATTAGCGCACACAGACAGCTGACCCGCGGTATGTGGAGGGTGTGTGTTCTGTCTACAGATCAACAAGTCAATGCACAGAGAGTATGGCCCTTATCCCTCCCTCCACAAACACTATCGCACAGCGATGATAACCGTTATTGCTCTATAAATGCACAATTTAATAACATTGAGCAGGAATGAAAATCTGTACCAGATTTTTTAAGTAGATTTGAGGTAAAAGTCAAAGCAATATAATGGAACAATCATTATCATTCACAATCAAATGAGCCAAAATAAGTAATACACAGTTCAGCTCCTAATCTTTGCTGTCTAACCCTTGTGGGGAAAATGGATTCCCACCCACAGCATAAATATATTTTCCTTGGTTTAGTATATGTGCTTCAATATATCTACAATAGAGTAATTACAATCAAAACTGGAATGTTAACCTTAAAAATAAATAAATAAAATAATTCAGCCTTAAAGTGGACCTGGCAGTAACTGAGTCTATATAAATAACTTCATGTCACAATATACAGCAGCAAAATAACTTCTCAAAAAAAGCTCCACTTTTTATCATTTAAAAAAAAAAAAAATCATTAGGCTCCAGTCAGTGACTTTGTCTAGGCTGAAATTATGCTATCAGTCTCCTGCAGGAAGGAGGAAGCATTTACTCAGTCTCCCCTCCTCCAGTTATCAGACTGCATCATTGCAACTTTGTAGCAAGCCTCAAGTGGAGAGGCGGCAACAGAGTCAGACATTTGGGAGCACAGTCAAAAACTGCACAGGCACCAGCACAGGTTTTGTTTACATGTATGTGGATTGCTCTTCAGAGAGCATTTGACTTTAATGGCTTGATCCCTACAATCGCGCACTTGCAAACCGGCCCCATTCAGTTGAATCCATTGGAGTCCAGTGACTGGATGATGTCATCTCTCTGCTGCAGGCATGTGGAAGCATTTCCTCAGTAAGGGGAGGATCTGTGTCAGACATTTGTGACTTTGCATAGTCAAAAGCACATCTCTAGCGGAATGGGGAAGGATCAGAATTTCTTATAGTAGTTTTATTGCTGTCTGTGCTTTCCTGGCCCAGTGACAACTACTCCCCCAATTCTTTTGTATGTGTCACAGGCAAAGGAAGTGAGGGAAAATCTTCGCAATGGCATCAGAGACTAAAAAAAGACCATGATAGAAAGTATTTTTTGCCTTTTCAAAAACTGGAACAAAAAAAAAAATGTCTGTAGTTAGGCTTTAATTATATTATGGTTTTTATTTTAATCCTAGCAGGCTCCAAGGTTCCAAATTTTGGCCAAAGGATGGGATCATGCTATGATGATGGATCTAAGCAAATAATTGGGGAGTTCAGCTGTGAGAGGCACTGTCATTATGGTTTGTAAAAAGTAAAGTATTCTTTATTATTGTACCTACCTATTATTGTACCTATAATAAGGCTTACCTGTAGGTACTGTAAATATCTCCTAAACTTAAACCGTTTAGGAGACATTTACTATATACGCGGCCGATCATGTGCATGAGCTCTGAAGGAACGGTCGTCCATGCCGTTTCTTCAGAGCCCTATGCCATGACCGGCCGCTTCCGCGTGCATGCGCAGAAGTGACGTCATCGGGGCTCCGGCCACTCACAGCGCCAGAGCCTGCAAACCCAGAAGCAACAACGGGGAAGCCGTCAGCCGTCTCAGCAGTATGCGGGCACCGCTGCAGGGCTTCATTCCAAAGTTAAGAATTGCATACTAGCTCATTATGCCTTTGTCCTACAGGGTTTTGTTTTTTTTTGGGGGGGGGGGGGGGGGGGGGGGTTCTCACTTTTAGAACCTCTTAAATGCCCAGTATTTGCATCAAATGGGTTTTATATCCCCATACAAGTCTATGAGAATGCAAAGCCTGCTTGAAACAGGTCAAATGTAGGTCAGAAGGTCAAATGAACCTGCCAATAAATTCTGAATGATCTCAGAAGCATCTCAACCTGTCAAATGGTTGCTCTTAAAAAAACAAAAAAAAAAAAAAGCCCAAAGCCCGTCGATACAGACTCTACTGCAGGGAAATATGGAAATATGGCCACTAGTGTCCCTGAGAAATGCAGAAAAACAACAGCCAATGCAAACTGCTTATGTCCATCTAAGACTGAAATATCTGTTTTGGGTGACATTTACCTTTAATTAATTAAAATACGTATTCTTGCATCATGTCATGCTATACTGGAAGCAAAAACAGTATAGTATTGTTTTTTAAGAGGAGGCAGACTGAAAGCTTTCACATTCCAAAAAAAAAAAATCATTGGGGAGACTAAAGAAATATTTCCTGTAACAGTACAAACCGAGACGGTATTGAAATGATGCATAATACACCTTTTCCTGCATTTAGGAGAAATTTTGTACTCAGTTCTGCCAATGAGGTGGTTAACACCATTTAACGTGAAAAGTAGTCCTATAACACAAGAAAAGGCTCTGACTCCTCCGACCTTTGCTGGAAGTAAATCGCACCAAGCTAAAATTCCTTTCCCTGATCAGCTACAATTCCTTTACCTATCTGAAGAAAATCACAGAGCTGCCAGCAGAACGTCTGAGATATTTGGGGAGCTCTATATTACACTGAGTGCTGCTAATGTAAATTTACCTCAAATGCCCTTTAAATCTCTTCAGCAGTTACAGTTAGAATGTCTTGTGGCTATAGGACAAGAATGAAACACCACATTACACTTACTGGATTTACACAGCGACACTGAACATACAGTATATAAAGCAGCGGTTTCCATGCAATTAGAATTCCTGCTGAGCTTCTCATTTCAATGTATTACTACAGTGAAAGTCAGCACTATGGATCTTACCATCACAGCTTTGGTGAACAATAAAATGAAACTAAAGTCAAAATGAGATTCCCTGCTGCCCTCACTCCTTTAAAGTGAACCTGTAACCAGACTATAAACATTCAAGCATTTACATATTTTTTTAAACAAGAAGTAGAATAAGTAATTCCTTCCTAATTCAGCTACTCCTGAGGTGAGCTAAGTGGGGGGACTACTCCCGAGCTGTGCTATTGAGCCATTACTAAGAGGGGGAAGCATGATGGACCGAGTTTGCTGACTCACTGCTGAGAGGAGGGGAGCATTGGGAGCCAAGCTGCTGTGGCATGGTGAGGTGACCTGAGCTGAGCTGCTGCCATTGCTGAAAAGGGGAGAGCAGGATGAGCTGAGCCATTATGTTGGGTGATGATGTTGTGGCACGGTGAGCTGAGCTGCTGAGTTATTGCTGAGAGGTGGGTTTCGGAAGAGCTGAGCCATTACGTTGGGTGAGCTGAGCTGCTGAGTCATTGCTGAGAAAGGGGGAGTTGAGCCATTATGTTGGGTGATGATATTGTGGCACGGTGAGCTGAGCTGCTGAGTTATTGCTGAGAGGTGGGATTAGGAAGAGCTGAGTCATTACGTTGGGTGAGCTGAGCTGCTGAGTCATTGTCGGAAAGGGGGAGTTGAGTCATTATTTTGGGTGATGATGCTGTGGCAGGGTGAACTGTGTTGCTGAGTTATTGCTGAGAGGTGGGAGCAGGGGGAGCCGAGACATAATTTTGGGTGATTATGCTGTGGCAGGGAGAGCTGAGCTGATAAGTTATTGCTGTATTGCTGAGAGGTGTGAGCAGAGAGAGCCGAGTCATTGCATTGGGTGATGATGCTGTGGCAAAATGAGCTGAGTTGAGTCATTGTGGAGGGGGGGGGACTGAACCATTATGTTGGGTGACAATGCTGTGGCAGGATGAGCTGAGCTGCCGAGTCATTGCTGAGAGGGGGGAGCTGAGCTATTATGTTGGATGATGATGCTGTGGCAGGGTGAGCTTAGCTGTCAAATTATTGCTGAGACAAGAAAGGAAGGCATGTTCAGCTGCTGACTCACTGCTGAGAGAGGGGGGAGCATTGGGAGCTAAGCTGCTGTGGCATGGTGAGGTGACCTGAGCTGCTGCCATTGCTGAAAGGGGAGAGCAGGATGAGTTGAGCCATTATGTTGGGTGATGATGTTGTGGCATGGTGAGCTGAGCTGCTGAGTTATTGCTGAGAGGTGGGAGCAGGGGGAGCCGAGCCATAATTTTGGGTGATTATGCTGTGGCAGGGTGAGCTGAGCCACTAAGTTATTGCTGTATTGCTGAGAGGTGTGAGTAGAGAGAGCAGAGCCATTGCATTGGGTGATGTTGTTGTGGCAGAGTGAGCTGAGTTGATGAGTCATTGTAGAGAGGGGGGGAGGGGACTGAACCATTATGTTGGGTGATAAGGTTGTGGCAGGATGAGCTGAGCTGCTGAGTTTTTGCTGAGAGGTAGAAGAGAGAGCTGAGCCAGTAAGTTGGGTGATGATGCTGTGGCAGGGTGAGCTGAGTTGATGAGTTATTGTGGGCATAGGGGGTGGACTGAACAATTATGTTGGGTGATGATGCTGTAGCAGGATGAGCTGAGCTGCTAAGTTATTGCTGAGAGTTGGAAGAGAGAGCTGAGCCATTACGTTGGGTGAAGATGCTGTGGCAGGGTGAGCTGAGTGATTGCAGGGAGGGGGAAGCTGAACCATGTGTTTGGCGATGATTCTGTGGCAGGGTGAGCCGAGCTGCTGAGTCATTACTGAGAGATGGGAGAAGGGTAAGCTGAGCAATAATATTGGGTGATGATGCTGTGGCAGGGTGAGCTGAGTTGATGAGTCATTGTGGAGAGGAGGGAACTAAAGCATTATGTTGGGTGACCATGCTGTGGCAGGATGAGCTGAGCTGCTGAGTCATTGCTGAGAGGGGGGAGCTGAGCCATTATGTTGGATGATGACGCTGTGGAAGGGCGAGCTTAGCTGCCGAATTATTTCGAAGACAAGAAAGGAAGGCATGTTCAGCTGCTGTGTCACTGCTGGGAGGGTGGAGCAGGTGATTTTGGCTCATATAACATATTCCCCTGAGATGTCAAAAAAAGGTCATATAGGTGTAATGGTCAGTGGTCCACAAATGTTTTGCCATATAATGTACTTTGAAACAAAGTAAATAGTTAAAGTCCTACAATACTGTTACTAATGAAAGTATGATGATTATGCATCTTGACCTCTACTTAATAACACATAATAATGTTGAAATGCAATAAATCATAGTAAATATCTTTTCCTCTTCTGACTCCTCTGTGCTAATTATAACATCTTAACAAGTCCATATATCTTTGCCATCATTATCTCCTGAAACAAGCTAAAATGAAAAATGGAGCACATTCAGGTTACTTATTGCTGCATTTTCCTGTCTCTGTCAGAGCCGATCACCAAACCTTTTGCCATGTAACATTTTCAGTTCATTTCAATTTCAACACAAACACGGAAAGTTTGAATGCGGTCCTATAGACTCACAAATGTCTCTCGAAATCCTTCCACAAATAGTCAGCGGGAAATGAAGTCTCAAATCTGTAAACTGGCAACCAAATCACAGACAAGGATTTCTAATAAATCACACTCCACTGTTTGTTGGACAAAGACAAGGTAAAGGAAAAAGGGCCTCAGCCTTCAGGAGGAGGTCGCCACAATTGCCAGAGCTGCAGTGGAAGGTCTCTCGTCATCCAAGCCTCCTCAAAGGGGCAAATTAATGATTAGAAAGAAATGAAAGATTGTAAAGGATTATAAAACAATTTAGAGCCAGGGTTCATGAATGGGACAAGGAAGTAAAGGGAAATTATGGAATCTCAGTGTCTAATGATACAAAATAGATTTCAGGAAAGCTATTAAATTGATGTTTCCCAGGAACGTTTACAATCATGTACATGACAACGGCTGGGAAGGTACCAACACTGAGATGAACTAGGAGCACAGAGGGAGCACACTGGGGCTAAGCACACAGGACCCAACATCTTGGATGTTTACTAGGGGTAATTTCAGCAAACAATGGGGCAGAAAGTATGAGCATGGCAAAAAAAAAAAAAAAAAGAAGGGGTCAAACGGAGAAAAACCAGGGGCTCCACGAAATGCATCAACGATTACACTTGGGTCAGAGTAGCACCACAAGTTCCAGAGGTCCTAATGTCCAGACAGCAGCAAACAACCAATACAAACTACAAGTCCCAGCAACTTCTAAGCTGTGTCTTTAATTCTAGTCTCCCTCTAGTAAGAGCCTGCAGCCATGAGTTTCTTCATTCCTATCATTGGAGTAAATGCCGAACATACTCTATTCGCTGAACTTCTTATTTATTACAGGTACTTATAAAGCACCATCAATTTAGGCAGTGCTTTAGATACAGTATATCTATTATACATTAACGTCAGTCCCTGCCCTCAAGGAGCCAATTAACCTACCTGCATGTCTTTAGAGTGTGGGAGGTAAACGGAGAACCTGGAGGAAACCCACACATGAACAGTTCAGAGAAGGGCCAGAGACCTGAGCCCAAACTACCCATCCCAAGAAGTCTGGCCATATCCTGCTATAGGATATGTTGAATCCTGTGCTCCCTGCTTATTCTCCAGGTGCCCTTTGTGGGCACAGAAACCCATTTACACACTGACTAGTCATGTAACATTTGTTTAAGTTCCATTCACATTGATGTAGCGTGAAATTCACACCAAACTCGCGAAGCAAGTACATGCATTGCTGGGATGTAGTGTCAATCATTCCAACCTGCGTTGCAGTGTGCTCCCAAAAATGGTGCATGAATTATTTTTGGTGCATGAATTATTTTTGGTGTGAACAAGCTGTAAGAGTGAGCTCTGTCCCTTTTACTCTGGAATGGGCCACAGGGTGTCATGTGAGAGGAGGCTTTCATAATGTTGAAACCATGTTGCACTAAATAAAAAGCCTGCTGAATCTGACTAAAGCGAATTATATAAAAATCAACTGAAAAGGAACATGAAGTAGACTTTTCATATTTAGTATAGTTGTAATAAATCTTGAATAACCAAAGGACAATTGATTATATTTAGTGTCTTCAATTGCTCTTCGTAGACTAAATAAATAACTAATGTTTCTTCCGTTTTATGGTTTTGTTGGTATGGGGGAACTTCTGCCAATCTCCTGTTCGGTGAGACTTGTCCGCACTTCCTCATTAGGGTAGGAAGGGAGGTAAACTATGTTATTAGAGAATGGGGGAAGGATTGGGACTTTAAGTGAGGCCTAGGACAATTACATCAAAATAGCCTCTAACCCAGATTAACTATGTTAATAGGGGACAAATGGCCAAACAACTACTGACTTATACTGGAACATTTGTAATCCTTATGCTGTTCTAGCCTTATTAAAATGATAGGAAGTTAGATTATACAGTAAACCCCCGCTATATTGCGGTTCAGTTATTGCGGTCCCGGTATATCGCGGTATTTTAATTAGGACCTGTTATACTGATATTGTGGTAATATTTCGCCATTTTCGCAGTTATGTACTCTATTTTTTACTGTACTGTACAGTTAAGACAATATTTTTGTTTTTTAAAAATCCTCTTGATCTCTCTCTCTATCTTTAATGTGTTTCTATTGCATAAAAGTGTGTTTAAAGACCTTTAAATGCTATTAAAAATTAACAAAACATGCCTAGGGTGTATTTAAATAGGGTCTTTCTATTTCGCGGTTTTTCACTTTTCGCGGGTGGGTCCAGAACATAACCCCAGCGATGGAGGGGGGTTTACTGTATTTACTAATTTTACACTAGTTTTTTTTGTAGTTGTTTCCTGGTTTATGGCCTAGGCCCAAATGATGTCATACTTCTCAGGAGTCTTTTAGTGGGCATTATTTTTTTCTTTTATATGCCAAGCACACTCTCCTGCCTGCATGCCAAAGCTGACAGCAGAAAATTCCAGGAAGTACCTACATGACACCTTACTGCCCTTACTCAAGACACCCACAGCTGTTCTTTTCCCTCCCTGGACCGCGGTGGTGGGTGGTTTGGGATGGGGTGTGGATGTTGGTGTTGGGTGGTGGGGTGGATAGGGGGGGGTTGTGGATTGTTTGTAGTTGGGGGGGGGGTTGGGATTGGGTTTTGTGATTTGGTTGGTTGTGGTGAGTGTTGGGGGTTGGTTGGGTGTGATGGGTGGTTGGTGGGGGTGTGGTGTTGGTTTTTTGTGATATGAAGTGGGGTGTTGGGGGTTGGGTGTGGTAGGTGAAGAGATGAGTGTGGTAACATATTAGGGGTATTGGATTGGTGGTGGGGTTTTAGTTATTTTTTATTGATAGATTTGGGGGGAGTTGTGGGTGGGGTGTAATAACTCAAATAGAAGAATAAACAATGAATTGAATCTCTACCAAACCTCAGTAATGATTGGCACCATAATTAATTTTAATTTGGTTGTCATCTACCAAGGACATGACACCTTACTGCCCTTACTCAAGACACCCACAGCTAAATATTCGTGTGTGTGTGCGTCTGTGTGTGTGTGCGTGTGCGTGTGTGTGGGGGGGTTGAAGTGATTTCTTAACAAAATAAAGCATGGGGACATGGATAGATTAGTAAGTTTGCTTTGAATATTAAAAATGAATTAAATGGCGTTTTCAATTTCTGGTGCTACCATTTAGTTCAGTTTTAAGCCGCAGCCTCATCAGTGCCTATCAGTGCAGCCTCATCAGCGCACACCAGTGAAGGAGACAAATTACCTGTTTGAAAAATTTTACACCAAACTATGAAAAATGCTTTTCAGTCTTTTTTTGTTTGGTTAGCAAAAAATAAAAAAAGCCAGTGGTGATTAAATACTACCAAAAAAAATCTCTATTTGTTATTTATAAAAAAAAAATGATACAAATTTGGGTACAGTGCTGCATGTCTGTGCAATTGCCATTCAAAGTCAAAATGTCCATTCAACAGAAGGTGACGATTGGTCTTGCTATACCAGCCGAATTTCAACCCAATTTCTATTCCCAGCCTAAATAGAGGACGTTGAGTATTGGAAACTGTCATGTTCTTTATACATTGGAAACATTTGTTTACGCATCTTGTATCACAGAGAGCAATTGAGGGGAAATGTCCCCAGTGGGGACACAGATTCACAATAAAATGAAAGATATTCTAACCCTGTAATGGCAAACCTTGGCACCCCAGATGTTTTGGAACATTTCCCATGATGCTCATGCACTCTGCAGTGTAGTTGAGCGTCATGAGAAATGTAGTTCCAAAACATCTGGGGTTCCAAGGTTCGCCATCGCTGGTCTAACCCTTCTCTGATGTATAAAAAAAAATAAAAAGTTGTTTTGAGAAAGGCACAAAAAACAGCCAAAACCAACAAACATCCCTGAATACCAGGGTGAAGAAAGTGATTAGCCTGTTATGATGGGTAAATGTGGCTCAATAATAGCTGGAGCTTCAACAGATTTCCTACTTCTTTTAAGAACGTCCAAGTGCTAAAAACATTCCTCTATGTATAGCCAAGTGACTTTTCTTATTTTTTTTTTTTTTTTTTTTTAGTATAAGAGAAAGCACACACGAGATGCAAAAAGTACAAGCATTCCAAATCAACAATTCCAAAATTAAACATGACAAATAATCACACTGAGTGATCTTCTATTAAATCATACACCAATCCCCCCCACCCCCTCGAGCTTTGATGGGAATGTCAAAATCCAAATAAATTAGTAAAGCCAAGTTATTTCAGTGAACTTTGCTGCTGGCTTGGACTCCGCTGAAACTTTTTCAAAGTAGACTGTGAAGTATAACTCGCTGCACACTACCAATCTCCATTCTCCCAGCTTTACGAGAGCCGAAAGCATCTTTAAGTAAAACACATTTTCCCCTGCGGTTTTATCTTCCGTTAGTACTGCCAGATAAACTGTCTGCAACACTCAGGCCTGAACTATAGGAGACAATGCCAGCTGTTCCCCCCCGAAAGGATACACCGAGGGTTAGTCACTGGATTCTTACTGTACTCCATGGCAGGAGAGAGCGCATTTCGATTTATAGGCCCTGAACTGTCACTTAGTACTCATAAAAAAAAGGACTCAGAAAGAGAGAGGAAAAAACTGTATTTATTGCTGTAAAAATGTACTTTATTGTTTACAAAAGTCCAATAAATTTCAGGGCTGGACTCCAGAGGGGAGCAAAGGCAAGCCAAAGAAGTGTCATTTTTTCCCCAGAGGTGGGACACAAACAGTCTCTACAAGCTGTTGTGTTTGATAGCCGGATGGCGTAGCACACGTTGGCCAATCTTAGAGGCTAGCGCCGCATGCAGGGAGATCACCTTGGCCTATGCTGAACTGTGTGCTCATTCAAATGCCTAAAAAATATCCTTTTGCCTGAGGATTCTGTAAAAGCATGCATCTGCCTCCACTGCAAGATTACAGCTGTAGTTTTTGCCAAGGTGAGTTACAAAATAAAAGGAATAAGCTAATTTGCTACTACTACTACCAACAGACAAATTCATGCAATGACCTAAAACATGTCATCATATAGATGAATATATAAAAATATTTCCTAAGGCCCCTTTCACACTGAAGCATTTTTCAGGCGCTACAGCGCTAAAAATAGCGCCTGTATAGCGCCTGAAAAAAGCAGGTCCTTTAACTACAGTGTGAAAGCCGGCGGGCTTTCACACTGGAGCGGTGCGCTAGCAGGACGAAAAAAGTCCTGCTAGCAGAATCTTTGGAGCAGTGAAGGAGCGGTGTATTCACCGCTGCTACCCATTGAAATCAATAGGACACCGCGGTAACACCGCGGCAATACCGCCGGCAAAGCGCCACTAGCGGGGGGTTAAAACCGCCCGCTGGCGGCCGAATACCGCAGCTAAAACGACGGTAAAGCAGCGCTAAATATAGCGCTGCTTTACCGCCGAGGCCCGCATCGCCCCAGTGTGAAAGGGGCCTTGAAGCCTCTCTCTTCCAATGCATCTTTTCCTCATTGCTGAAAACGTTAAAGTGTATGTGTGGGATAATGTAAAAAAAAATCCTACACAAAAGTACAGAAAATACCTGTAGATTTACCCAAAATCCAGTGAGCTGACAACTTTGTGCACTGTCGGCACAGCTCTGTTGTCCTATGCTGGACTACAGAACACCCCCATGTCCTTGTCTCCTTATAATAAGGGAGATGTACTATGTAGTCCAACAGGGGAAAACCCAGGCAGGGCTGACAACACTGGTAGGGATTTTAGTGCAGCAATACGGAAATTTAGGAGCTCACCAATTTATAAAAATCTACATAAAAACAGAATGCAATGATTTGCAAATCTCATAAACCCATATTTAATTCACAATAGGAAACAGAAAACCTGTACAGTATATATCAAATACATAGCAAACAGCACCTTCTGATCAAATAAATGGCAGAATCCAGAGCCCTGATATCCTGGCAGAGAATTCAGACGTGAGATTGCAGCACATAAAAGATTATTGATGTAAAACCTTTATCCCAAAAGGAAAAAACTGTTGATGTAACTGGTTGTGTAACTGCAGTGTGAGCTGGAATTTGGCATTTGCATTTGTTAGTGTATCAAAATCTGCTAGAACATCTAACACTGCCGCTACCCCCACCACCCGCCCGCTGGGACCACTGCTGTCTAAAGGTGCCCCCTGTGCTTATTCAGACAGAGTGAAGGCACTCTGACACAGGAGGTGTGTCACTGGCCAGATCACTAGGTAAAAACAGAGGGGGAAAAGAATAAACAAAGAAAACAAATGCGGTCGCCACACCTAATGATTGCCAAGCTGCTATACATTACATTCTTGGTTTTGGCTTTAATACCACTTTAAATAAACCCTTTAAAGTGTTACTAAACCCACAACAGTAAAATCAGTCTGTATATGCAGTAAAGCATGCTTGTTATACTCACTGTGGAACCTAAGGGGTTAATCCTCCGCATTGGTAAAAAAGTCAGTTTGCTCCTGTCATCTCTGATCCTCCCCTTCTGCCACTGTTCCCAAATCCATCTCCTTTATGACAGAGCCTTTGAAATTACTTTGCACATGCTCAGTTTGGTGTGCATTGCTAGAGAGGTTTTTATTTTTATTTTGGGAGGGTGCATGTGATTGGTACAGGGCCAATCAGCACTGTCCAGACAGAGGGTCAGGGGTCCTGCAACCTCAAGAGGATACAAACTTCTCCTACAAGCTTTAACCAAGCACTGATAGAAGTCACAATACTGCTATATATTTCTGATGAGAAAAGGTATTTAGCAGTTTATATTTACCAAGATAATTGCATTTCCATATTCCGTGTACTGTGGGAGACCAGATATAGTGAATGCAGGCTCCTGGGTTTAGTAGCACTTAAAATGTCGCAACCCCACGTTTGGATTTTCTGCTATACATATATATTTTTATAGTTTATATGTGGTATGGGAGTAGCTGCTTGCTTCACATCTTTGATACAGTCCCTTTTAATCTTTTTTTTAAAAATGACTTTAAGCCAACAGCCATCGACTAAAGTCCAGATGTTTCTAATACAGTTACACGAAAAACACAAAACAACTTGATAACCTGATGTACTCCAAGAACGTATTTTATGGATGTAATCTACACTTCATCTCCGATGTATTTAAATTAAGCACACCATCTGAATGACAGCCATAGCAAAGGAACCACATAAAAGAAAGAACTGTACACACAAGGGCTGGACACACACTGGTTTTGTGATGTAACTAATTATGAAAGACTTTACCGAAAGTTATTCAGAATCAGAATGTCACTAAATGACAACAAAAGCATGAGTGCTAATATAAAGCTACTAACATCGTCCAGAAACAATTCACAAGAGAAAATAACAAATCCTCTAACGCAGCCAAAAATTCATAAAACTGGAAGTTTCATTGTTACTGTATGACATTTTTTTTTTTTTATAATCTGAGCTTTGCACATAAATCAATCAGCAATGGAGTGAAAATGACAGCTCATTCACCATCCAGGTCTCACAATCAACAACAGAGTTCTGCTAGCTAAAAAACTAGCTGTAGTACACTGCCTATTTCTCTGCCAATCTGTTAGCCCAAAATTTCAGACTTGCTGGAAATCACCAGTTAACTTGGCCAAACATTTCCACTACTTACGAATAGTGACAGTGATCAGACCTGGTGAAGAGGTCGAATGGTCCCTCTATACCCGAAGCATTGGGTTCTGGGATGGCTCAGACAGAGCAATGGAGCAACGATTAGAGGGGAAGTCGAGGGTTGAGATTTCTTGTCACTGGACCTAAATGGCCAAAATAAAAGTTTCTTGAAAGCAGCCATTTCTCTATTATTTTGTTTTTTAGAAGTTGTGTAAAGTATATGTATTTTTTTTTTTTTTTTTTTTTTAGGGGAATGGGTATTTTTTTGCCTGTGTCCAGTTGAAGTTTCCCATTGAAAGGGAAAATGAAGTTCAATGCTTCTGAGCATGCGTCGAATTGTTTCCGAGTATGCGTAGTAATTTTGCGCGTCGGAATTGGTACAGACGATCGAATTTCCGATCGGAACTTTTTTCCGACCGAAAAATTGATCTTTTGCTGGCTGGAATTCCGCCAGCAAAAGTCCGGTGGAGCATACACAAGGTGGCATTTTCGGACCGAAAGCTCTCATCAGACTTCTGCTGGCGGAATTTCTGCTTGTGTGTATGGGGCATTAGCCTCCATTCCCCCTTACCTCGACGCAGGGCCCTGGGACTGATAAAGTTCAGACACACTGGGTCATTAAAATAACAAAAATATCATACTAACCTGCTCTATGCAGCTGGTTTTGCACAGAAAAGCCCAGATCATCCTCTTCTCGGCTCCCTCTCTGGAGCTCCTGGCCCCTCCCCCCTGTTGAGTGCCCCCCACAGCAAGCCACTTCCTATGGGGGCACCGGAGCCAAGCTGAAGCTCTGTGTATCCATTCAGACACCAAGCTGGGCCAAGCCCCGCCCCTTCTCTCTCCTGATTGTCTAACCGAGTTTGATGGATAGCAATGGGAGCCAACGGTGCCGCTGCTGTGTCTCAGCCAATCGGGAGGGAGAAGCCCGGGTGGCTGAGGGACTCGTGGACATCCCTGAATAGAGAGGGGGCTCAGGTAAGTATTATTGGGGCTGGGGCTGCTGCACACAGAAGGCTTTTTATCTTAATGTATAGAATTCAATAAGATAAAAAAACCTTCAAACTTTACAACCCCTTTAAGTATACAAAGACCTATGGGTGGCAATATTCCTTTCCACCAATGAGGGGGGTACTTCCAAAAACTATATATCCAATAGTGGAACCCCCTGTTATACAAACTAATGCATAGCGCGTAATCAGGATATGACAATTGATACTTATTTATACTTTTCTGCCTAACAACTAAACAAGGAAGTAGCAGTGTCTTGTCTCTAACTATAAAAAATTAATCAGTTCTTATGATACTTCTTAAATGTAACCCTATCCCTGTCAAATTAGGTAAGCTAGATAAGAGAAACTATATTTTAACCCTTACACCCATCATCCCCTGCACCAGAGACACACCAGGAAGCAATTAAAAAAAAAATTCTCTCCGCGGAGAGAAAAAAAAAATTGGTTTACCAGAACAGATGTCTCCACTGGAAGATTGCCGTAAAAGAGACAATGATCACCAGCACCAAGAGAGCATGGTAATCTCCCCAGTGTGAATAACCCTTCCATACTTTACAAAAAGTTTTAGGTTTGTATACACTAACTTCTATTTATACTCAATACAAAAAATGTTTACACTTTGCAGGGCATTTACTATTCACAATGTCCCACGTAGCGCTATAAGGCTAAGTTCACACTGGCATTGAAAGTAGGTGTTTGAGGGACATTTTTAACACTCCTCAAACACATTTGCAAATGATACTATGGACAGCACGTCAAAACATGAAGCATAAGGGTACTTTCACACAAGGGCAGTGCCTGCGTTAGCGGTAAAGAGCCGCTAGTTTTAGCGGCACTTCACCGCTGTTATATCGGGGCTTTTCGGCTGCTAGCAGGGCGCTTTTAACCCCTGCTAGCAGGCGAACAGAGGGTTGAAAGCGCCCGTGTTTCGGCGCTGTCGATTCATTTCAATGGGCAGGGTGTTTTGGGAGCGGTGTATACACCCCAAAGATGCTGCTTGCAGGACTTTTTTTTCCCCATCCTACAAGCACACCGCCACAGTGTAAAAAAGCACTCAGGCTTTCCCACTGGGGAGGCATGAGAGGCGCTTTTCAGGCACTATTTTTAGCGCTAAAGTACCTGAAAAGCGCCCCAGTGTGAAAGGGGTCTTAAGTGTCGCTTCAAAATTGAAGCCTCATGTTAAGTTTGAAGCCGCCTATTCAAGTCTATGGCAGCGCTCCGCAAACGCAGTGTTAGAACAAGTTTTTAAAAAAATCACGCATGAGGAATATAATCTCCCACAATGTCATGTAATGATAGAGGAGAGCATAGACTGTCCTGCAGTCACTTCCTTCTATGCACTTCCTGTTTGTGCTGCTTGAAGATGGCCGACTTGAACTTCTGAGGGTAGGTGCGTAAATTATGATACAGGACATGAAAGTGCCCTTTAGAATATCTCTGAGAGGCAATTGGATGTACCCAATAGCACCTGTTTGCCCTTCTCCTCTTCCTCTGCTCAGCCAATTGCTCCATACATCAGCATCATCTACAGGAGGCCAAACATGAGATAAAGCATAGTAAAGAAATCCATGCTGCTGCCGTCTCTGCTAATGAAGTGTGCACATGAAACATTCAGTATGACAAGCCACACCTCAAATTGTTTATTTCCTGTAATGTCACTTCCCTTTAAAAAATAGGCATTTGTGGTGCGGTTTTAATGAGCCTCAAATGTGTCAAAACCGGGCATAGGGTGTTTGAGGAGCGTTTTTAAAGCGCCGTTACCGCTTGTAAACGTCAGGCTAATGCCCATACTAAAGCACATTAACGCCAATCTATCGCCTACACTAAAGCACATTAACGCTATAGGAGCGTATGTTAAGAGTTAGAAATGTAGTCAAGTGTGAACAAGCCCTACGATTGCCGTCACCACTTCCATGGCAGGTGTTTATATCTCTGGGATCCGATTCTCCCAAACCAGTCCACAAATGTTTCATTTGGCATAAAACAACTTTATTACTCCAGCACTGTTGAAAATAATCCACCCAGCTCCTCTCACTGAAGCGTTTCACCCTTAATGCTGCTTAATTAACCTTGACGGTTAAAGAATAATTCCAGCCATCGGCATGTTATTCATAGATACATTGGCCCAGCATGGACCACAGCTTGGACCAATATAACTATGTATATCGCATACCTGGTTAATGCTGCTGGAAGCTGGAAATCACTAACGTATACACCCCTACATCAGTGGTCTCCACTTGCTTCTGGGTCCCACGCTGAGGGGCTGCTCTCCTGTACTAAAAACTCAGAAGGTCAGCTGCTCAGCATGGGCACCAATCAGAGAATGCTTTGTATTTCTGATTGAATGCAGAGTTCTCCCTGACTGGACAAGGTGGAGAGAAAAAGCAGTGACATCACGCTCTCTGCCTCATCCAATCAAAGAAAGCTTTGCATTCATTCAGAAAATGCAAAGCATTCTCTGAATGGTGCCCGTACTGAGCGTCAGACTTCCTGAATTCACAAGGTATCCAGCCAGCCAATCCACATGGGCCCAGAAGCAGGTGGAGATCAATGGAGCAATGGTCGTCTACTTCAGTAATTTCCAGCTTCCAGCAGCATTTGCCAGGTATGCCATATACATAGTCACATTTGTCCAAGCTGGACCATTTTAACTAATATATATATATATATATATATATATATATATATATATATATATATATATATATATATATATATATATAAACATGCCAATGCTTGAAATTCTTTAGGCCCCAGTATGAGGCAAAATGTGTCATTGAAAGATGCTGGATGAAGTGTACTTAGCGGTAAAGTTAAAAGCGTTTTTTATTCCCGATGCAACAGTAACGTGCAGCTTTCTGCTATGGTGGTATGTTGCAGGGCATAAGATTGGACTCTTTAGCAGGCTTTTTTAATGTTCCATGATAAGACTTCCTTAGTGAATAAGAAAACTCAGTTTTGTTTGTTTGTTTTTTTAAACACACATGAATGTTCACCCGGTCAAATATTTTACATTCTGAAATGTTATCCAAGCCTTTGTTAACTTTATATACTTCTGTTATATATTGCATCAACTTGTGTTTTACTCTTAATTGTCCTTTTATGTGGTAAATTTTATATACAACGTTCCCAGAGCCAGTTGCAATAAACTATACTGAACGTATGGAATGAGTGCAGGAAAACTGAGTTTTGTACAGAACAATAGCTGGAGCGTCCATCAAAACACCATCTCTTTGGAAAAAGAGCTCAATGAAAAGCCATTATTTTAGCTATTTTCCAGAACATCCTCTGCCGCTGTCTTTCTGTTCATAAAACGCCGGAGCTGCCTGGCCCTACTTATCCAAAACTTGTAAAACTTCAAAAAGAGCTTGTGAGCATCTAGCAAAAGTGCTGCCAACCGAGTATAATTTGAAAATACATTTGCATGAGGGGTCTACAGGAAAAAAATAAATAACACTTTAGATATCTACGCAAAGTTAATAAAAATTAAACGTTTAATCTGTGCATATGTTGCCTTTACTAGTTCCTCCTTACCCTTTTACAACACGCTAAATAAATCTTTTAATATAATCTGTTTGGATTACATTACCTATTTAAAAAGGGACACTAAAGGTTCCCTTTTTTTTCTTTTAAAATAACAAACATGTTATACTTACCTCCTCTGTGCAGTTGGTTTTGCACAGTGTGGCCTCCATCCTCCTCTTCTGGGGTCCCTCTGCAGTGCTCCTGGCTCCTCCCCACATCAAGTGACCCGTCAGAGAAGCTCTCTCCTTCGGGGCACCCATGCGGGCACACTCGTATGTCCTGCTGCTGCGTCCATAGACACAAACAGCAGGACTCGGCACCACCCTGGCGCCCGCATCATTGGATTTTATTGACAGCAGCGGGAGTCAATGGCTGCGCTGCTATCAGTCTAGCCAATCAAGAGACGAGATACCGGCCAGAGAGGGTGTGCGTGTCTCTGGCGTGGGAACGAATGGGATCAGGGGAGTAAACCGAGGAGGGGGCTGGTGCACTACAATAGGTTTTTTCACCTCAATGCATAGAATGCATTGAGGTGAAAAAACGGGGGGGGGGGGGGGGGTTTACAACCCCTTTAAGACCTAGTGTCATTATCTCTGGGCCTTTGTGCTTCTCTATGCAATACACACAGATCATAGCTGGTGGGAGGAACAATCCAAAGAAGGACTTTCCCATTATACAGAAGACTGGGAACCCAGCACATAACATGACCATGGTGACATGAGTGAGTACTTTGACAATTTAGATTTTTTTTTACTGCCAATTAGCTAGAGGTGGGTTAGTTGCAGGGTCACTGTTAGAAATGTTGTTGTCCTATATAGCCCTCCTAACTGGGCCACCCCAACCACACCTACACCCCCCCCCCCCCCCCCCCCCCCAGAAAAGCAGCACTGTTTTTCCCATCTACACCCAAAAAAATGAATGAAAAAAAAATTCTCCTCTGCTCCCACCTACCAAAATGTAAGTAGTAGTGAGGATGTGGTCTAGCAAAATCCATGTATTTATTTAGACAGACATGAACAATAAAGCTGCCCTGGGCGCCCCCTATTTAGCTGATGGGGCCTGGGCCCAGTACAACATAACCTGTTGTACTGCCTTATCAGCAGCCCGGTTAGGGGTATTGCATAAGAAGTGATACGATGATCTTGAATGGGCTGCATGACAAGGACAGCTTTGGTCGTCTATATAAAGTCAAGCTGTGAATAATAAAGATAGATGTATTCACATATTTGGGGAAAGCACACCGTGGTACTTGTAGTCCTTCAACAGTGAGCAGCTTGTATATTTTTCTCTCCGATTCAACAAAGCAAGGTATTTTCTGCTTTTATAAACTGATTCAAAACAGCACATACAGTATATAAACAAAAATATCAAGTTAATATGAAGTGTCCCTAATGTGCAACAAAACAAACATTTGCAATGACCACTAACGATATCAGATTATTCCCTCTAGGAGAAAGATTCATCCTGATACAAAACGGAAATAAATATTATAATTAACTGTACATTTGAGACAAGGATGCGGCCCCTTCAGCTTCTCAGCTTACGGGCAGATGTAAACATACATCTGAAAATGACATCAAAACACAGCCGATGCTACATAATGACACCCACAAATGCCCAAATGTAACTACCGCCCACTTTCCTCCGGGTGTTACCTTTTCTTCCCCTGAAAAACACAAAAGGCAATTCCAACAGATAATCTTTCTAAAACTACTTCCTTCTTAATTGCAGTCCACTCACAGTTTTAAATAGGGAAGTCTGCAGCTACAGAATTAGAATGTGATAATTATATTTTTGAAGCATTAGACAATTTCGTCAAATTGCATTCAGATGTTCTGCATCTCCACCTCAGACAAATCCACCCACTGTACCTTTAATTTTAATTCCGGCTGTTGGGTGATAAAGGCAGGCTGTGGATACAATTCCTAAAGGCTAAAAGCACGTTTAAAGTGATTGTTGAGCTTTCATTTTTTGTTTTACCGTTTCAATCTTTTTATTCAGTTTTTTTAAATGACAATAAAAAAAAACATGTTATGATGTAACAGAAGAAATTGCATAATGACACTGTCATCAAAATCAGAATTCCAGATACGGATTTAAAGGATAGGAAGTTTAGGCAAAGACCTCCTCGAACAGTCCTTTTTTGGATATCAGGAACATCACCAATGTGGGTAACTGTAAAGCGCCCCATATAACAATACAGATTCAGCTATATAATAGGAGAAGAGCAAACATTTGGCGGGCCTTACTTCAGGCCAACATTGTAAGCTTAGCAAAGGGTTCAAGCAGGACTACACCCGTCCACCCTTCCACTTGAGGAGAATCTCACCTTAAAGAGGAAGTACCGTATATACTCGAGTATAGGCCGTCACGAATATAAGCCGAGGCCCCTAATTCACCACAAAAAAATGGGAAAAACGTATTGACCCGTGTATAAGCCGAGGGTGAAAAATGCAGCAGCTACTGTAAGTGGAAAAGAGGGTCAGCAATGCCCATCTGCAGCTGCATGTCCGCTGTACAGACCCCCCTGTGTCCCCATTGCAGCCTACCTGCGCCGATCTGCATGTCCTGGGTCCTGTGTCCCTCCCTGTACGATCTGGCTTCCAACTTTGCAGCCAATGCAGTCCCGCTCTGTCCCCCTACAGCGTGTAAGGCGCCATTGCAATATTACAAAAACCGTGCCTCCTCCTCGTCCGTGATAGGAGGAACACCGTTTTCCCAGCAGTCAGTGTGCAGTGTTCCGCCTATCACAGACGTCCTCTCATCCTCGTCCATGAGATGAGAATGACAGGACGTCCGTGATAGGCGGAACACTGCACACTGACTTACTGCTGGGAAAATTAGTGTTCCTCCTATCACGGATGAGGAGGAGGAGGCGCGGCTTTTGAAAACTGCCGTCTGTCTGCATGACACGCTGTTCATGTAGGCAGACGGCGGTGACTCGAATATAAGCCGAGGGGGGGACTTTCAGCCCTAAAAAAAAGGGCTGAAAATCTCGGCTTATACTCAAGTATATACGGTAAACCCCCCCCCCCCCCCCCCCCCCCCCCCCCCCCCCCCCCCCCCCCAAAAATTATATTTTTTAAATCATTGTATGTGTTGCAACATACCCAAGCATGCTATGTGTCCTAAAGAGAAAAACGAGCGCTATAAGTACCTTTTTTTCTAGGTTTTTTTTTAGTTTTCTTCATGTTCTTGGCTGCTCCATTTTTACTGTGGATTATAGTAACAGATGCGGACGTCATTTCCGCCCTTACTGCGCGGCCCTGTCGAAATCTCATGCATGCGCCGTACCGCCGTGTCTCTCTCTCTCTCCTCTAATTCACTCCCCTGTGTGACGTTTTGTTCAGTCACAAGGGGGAGTGTCAGGAAGAGGAAAATATTTTTTACATCGCAAGACTTCTCCTCTATGCCGTTCAGAGGAGAATATCGCGCAGTTCAGTAAGCATAATAGCCGGACATAGAAAAACGGCATTGCACATATGCCGATCTAGAAACTACACACTGCGCAAGCGCGCATAACGTCATTCTAAATGAAAACAGGCATATCTTCTAAACTAAGCAAGAAAGTGCACTTTCACAGGCAGCAATCAGCTGCCTGTGTTATCTACTATCTGAACAGATTCAGTTGTCTCTGAGGGTTTACTTCCTCTTTAAGACTAGACTTATTTATCTCACTCTGTGAGCAGCAAATAATTAGAAAGGTCAAATATATAGTATCCTTTAATATAACTTGTCATGAGAGGAATAGAAAAAGCAAGTCAGAGGAAGAAAAAGAAGAGAACCAGAGAAAAGAGCAAAGAAGTGAGACCTTATTAATCCAGGAATCCACCCTGCCACCGCTCCAATGTCAGCCTTAAGTATCCGGTACCTGCAGGTAAGAGCCAAGGGGACCATACCTTTTAACAGGGGTTGTTTGTCCTGGAGAACACTAACCATTTTTTCCTGGAGCATGATCCAGGTTAGCTTTTGCTTCATTAAAGCTAGGTCAATCACTAGTCTTTTCCAAGCCGTAGCGATTGCTATTTTGGTTGCAAAAATATGTAGTATAACAAAGTCTGTGTGTACCGCGGGATGTTTTCCACAGGTTCGTTAAGCAATGCTATTCAAAGATCTTTGATAATGTTGACTATAGTGACTGAGTGAATTAAATAATGGACCCGTATCCAGAATCGGCGGACCTTAGGACAAGTCTACCATATGTGGAGAACAGTGTCCACCTGGCCACAGCCCCTGAAGCAGGAGGGGGACAAACCCGGGTACATTTTAGAAAGGCGCTCTGTTACTAAGTACCATTTCACAAGCACTTTGTACCCGGCTTTAATCAAAATTGTATACGTGTAGTCCAAGATTACCAGTCTCCCACCTCAGGGGTCATGTCCAAGTCCCTCTCCCAGGCCATTTGGTACGGAAGGTTTGAAACAAAGGACCTGTACAACATGGAGATGCAACCACACTGAAAAGTCTCCTGTATGCACCTGTTTTCGAACTGCGTTCATACAGTAAGATCGGGACTTCTCTTCGGTAGAGAACCAAAAAAATTGTATATTTGCTGTAGGTGGAAATACTCAGAAGGGAGCATCTCCAAGTCTTGCGTAAAAAACGAAGGAGGTCATGTACTACGATCAAGAAAGTGACCTATGCGGTAAAGTCCCTTGTCTGTCCACCACCAAAAAAGGGCAGGTGCAATACTCGGTGGAAATTGAGGGTTGTTAAAGAGGGGCGCAACAGAAGAGTGAGGAGAACATAGAGGCCATCTTCTGCTAGTTAATTCCCATAGTTTGACAAAATGGGTGAGTGAGGGGCATAGAATGGCCTTTCTATATTTTGAGGGGGGCCAGAGTACTAAGTCTATTGGTAATGGGGAACAGCCCAGGGCCTCTATAGACACCCAGTCAGGTCTATAATGGTTATGGTGTAGTTGACAAAGTTGCGTGAGTTGGGCTGCAATATAATATTACCTGAAGTCTGGAAACCCCTAGGCCTCCCATGTCCTTGGGAGCATACATTGTAATCCTCTTCTTCTAGGGTTCCCAACTGGTGCTCCTGGCTCTGCCCCCCCCCCCCCCCACCACATGCCCACCAAAGGAAGCCGCTTTCTATGGGGACACTCATGCATGCTTGAACCTGAGCCAGGCTGTTTGTGTCTATTCGGAAATACAGCCCGGCGCGGCACCACCCTCCGCTCTCTGCTTACAGGTTTTGTTAGCAACAAGAGCCTATGGCTGCCGCTGCTCTCAGCCAAGCCTGTAAGAGCGTGGAGGGGGGAGAAGAGCTGCTGCAGACGTGCACAGTGCTGGATTGAGATCAGGCTCAGGTAAGTATTTATGGGTGCTGCAAGGGAGCTACTATTCAAAGATTATTTTTTTTTACCTTAAAGTGTTACTTAACCCAGGACCCTGCATTCACTATATCTGGTCTCCCACAGTACACATAACATGGAAATGCAATTATTTTAGTAAATATAAACTGCCAAATATCTTTTCTCTCTAGCAGTATATAGCAGTCTTGTGACTTCTGTCAGTATCTGGCCGAGCACTGGTTAAAGCTACTCTGACTGTCCTATGAGGCTGCAAGACCCCTGACTTTGTCTGGACAGTGCTGATTGGCCCTGTGCTTATAACAAGCATCCTCCAAAAAAAATAAAAAAAACTCTCTAACAATACACACCAAACTGAACATGTGCAGAGTGACTCCTAGGGCTCTGTTCTATCAGCAAATGGATTGGGAACAGTAAAAGAAGGAGAGGATCAGAGAAGACAGGATCTAACAGCCTTTTTACACAATGCAGAGGAATAACCCCTTCGTTTTCGACAGTGAGTATTAACAAGCATGCTTTACTGCATATACAAACTGATTTTACTGTTGTGGGTTTTGTAACACTTTAATGCAGAGAATGCATTAATGAAAAAAACATGTTACCTTTACAGTCGCTTATTGTCCCTTTAAATAGTTTGTTTTGGCCAAGTTGGCCTAATTTGTAGAATACAAAGCTTTTTCTGAATGGCTGAGCAGCACTCAGCCCAACTCTATTCTGTTCTGGAAGTGGATGGGAAGTTCCTGTACCTCTCCCGGAACACAGTGCTGTACACTTTATGTAGCTGAGGTCACATACTGTTTATACAGCGCGGACAGCCACAGCATCTGTTAGCTGTGGCCACCTTGTTCCAAACAATTTAAAAGGGACAATAAACATGAAGTTAGGCTTTAACCTAACTTCATTGTAAAGTACAGTATAGATAATCACATATGTTGAGTTAGTCTTTTAGTGTTTACCATAAAGGGAACCTGTTGCTACAAGTATCTTTAAAACGACATACCTATAAAAAAAAACAAAAAAAAACAAACAAACATACTTGCTTTTCTAGCTGCCCACCACCAATCTCCGCTATGAAGCTTGGAAAACTTCTAATGAAGGCTGAAGGGAAACTGACACTTCTGGGAGTTTCTAACCCCCTGGGTCCCCTGCTGGTTTCTTCATCTGACCCCCACCACCCCCATTACAGGACACAGTAGTGATGTCTAGGTTTGCAGGAGGAAACTGTGAGCACTCTAGGGATTGTCAGTTTTCTTTCAGACGTCATTAGAAAATTTCTCAGCACAGTAACTCACAAATGAAAGTAGTGTATAAGGAATAAGCAACTATGGCTTCCCCCACATACATGTATGAAAATAAACTAAATACAGTAACAAATTATCAAACATAGGACAACAAGCACTAAGAAATGTGCAATGTGCAAAATTCTTTTCAGATAAATAAGATTTAACTGAAGAGGATCACTTGGTGGGAAGAAACGCTAGCTTCATTTTAATGGTGATTATAATATAAGAAAAACAGACATTTGGGCTTTAGATATGAGTCTACTCCAACAATGCTCAGACAGTCAAAAGTACAACATACACAAAAAAGCCTTGCGCTCTTCGCCAAATTATAAAACCTTATTTGCTGGATAAATTGCACAAGAACAGATGAAGGGACTTAAGCCAATAGCTGCTTTCTGTGCTGATCACATGCAGTCTCAATAAAGGAGCAACTGATCACTAACAGCCAAATCCTAAAGGGGCTTCCTACTTCTAAAAGGAAAGGTGGAAACTTCTTTACTTGTACGCTAATGTGAAATGGTGGAGTCACCCATGACATATAACTACTGTACACAGTCAACCAAACGATGAGACCTGGTGATGTATTATCCAGGTTATTGGCCATATCTACAATAAATAATCTTCTTAATAACTGCAGTTGCAAACAAACTTTTTCTGCTAATGTAGTGGTGGCAGACCTCCTCTTCTCCCCATTGAGTTGAGCATGAGGGATATTCTTGGTTTAGAGGCTTCGTAAAAAATGAAAAGGTGAGCCAACACCCTATACCCACCCCAGTCCACGCTGCACTTACCTACATGAGTGATACAGTTTGACTGGTTTGGTTGGTCAGCACAGTCACACACCAATACTGACCAATCAGAACCGCTATGATCTATCCTGGCATCCCTAGGAAAGGAAGAACAGCGTGGTTTTCAAACCCCAGGACCGTTGCACCAAGCTGTATGGATGGTGAAACTGAATCACCATAGAGGTGGGTGCAACAGGAACCAGCTGGGGTGGGAAGGGTGTATGGCATGGGGTGCTTAATCTGTGGCCCTCCAGCTTTTGCGGAACTACAAATCTTCATCATGCCACTGCCTTTGGAAGTCATGCTTCTAAGACCCCTTTCACACTGGGGCGTTTTTCAGGCGTTTTTTGGGCATTTTTCAGGAACTTTAGCGTTAAAAAAAAGTGCATGTAAAGCGCCTAAAAGAAGCCTCAACTGCAATCCCGATGTGAAAGCCAGAGTGCTTTTACACTGAGGCGCTGCGCTGGCAGGGCATCAAAAAAAGTCTTGCAAGCAGCTTCTTTGCAGCTATTTTGGAGCGGTGTATACACGGCTCCTAAAGCGCCCCTTCCCATTGAAATCAATGGGAAGCACCTGAAAAACGCCTTAAAAACACCTGCAAAGCGCTTTTGGCAGCAGCGCTTTGTGGGCGCTTTTAACCCTTTATTTGGCCACTAGCAGGGGTTAAAAGCGCCCCACTAGCGCTCCAAAAATGCTGGTAAAGCGCCGCTAGTTTAAGCGGCACTTCACAAGCGTTTTTCGGGCGCTGGCAGTGTGAAAGGGCTCTTAAAGCACTTGGGCTTTCACATTGGGATTGCAGATGAGGCTTCTTTCAAGCGCTTTACAGGCGCTTTTTTTAACGCTAAAGCACCTGAAAAACGCCCCAGTGTGAAAGGGGTCTAACTGTCAGCAGCCTGCAATGCCTCATGGGACTTGTAGTTTCACAACAGCTGGAGGGCCACAGGTTGAGCACTCATGGTGTAGTGTGTTAGTTCATTTTTTCTGAAAAGATTAACACTTTAAGTTGGCCACATACTATGAAAATTTCATCTGGTTCCAGATGATTCGGTAAAAGTTTGCTACGTTGTATATGTCTTCTTGAATCTGTTATCCAATTTTACTTCTATACTACCTCCCTGAATGTGATACCAATGTCCATACTCTGTAAATGTGAAGTCTTTTCAAATAAACATCCATGTTACTTGTAAAAAAAAAAAAATTGCTACGTGGGTGGCCCTATCTCCCCCTCACCCAACATCCTTAGATTGAGATGCAATCCAAACTATTCAAATGCAGACACTTTTCAGGTATTCTGACGGCCACCCACAGCACCCATCACTATACAATAGGCAAATCGGGAGATTCAGGCCCCGTTCACATCATGGTGCAGAGATGTCAGTTTTTCTCCACGCGTTCTGCAAGGGCACAAAAAAAATTATTGTTCTCTATGTGCCTTGTTCACACCACAACGTGCAGATTTTTTTCTGTGCAGGAATCTGCAACATATATGCAGTTTTTCAAAAACGGACATGACATTAACATTGTATGTATAATAGGGGGTGACTAATGTGCAAACCACTCAGGGGAAAATATATATATATATATATATATATATATATATATATATATATATATATATATATATACAGGGGGTCCCCGACTTACAAACATCCGACTTACAAACGACTCCTACTTACAAACGGAGGGAGACAACAGGAAGTGAGAGAAAATTTACCCCTAGGAAGGGAAATTCACTCCTTAAGAGTTAATATGGGAAAAAGGTGTCTCCACTGATGCTTTATCACCAGTCCATGCTTCCCTAAGAACCCCACATTTTCAAAATCCAATTGTCATTGGGACAGAAGGTGAGGTGAAATCTTCTGAACAGGGGCACAGACAGCAAAACAAATGTTACAGGGGTGATAACCCTTCTCTATGTTATCAAAAAAACTTAAAAATAGATTTTTTGGCTGGAGCTACACTTAAAAAAATGTACCTGTTCCGACTTACAAACAGATTCAACTTAAGAACAAACCTACAGTCCCTATCTTGTTTGTAACCCGGGGACCCCCTGTATATATATATATATATATATATATATATATATATATATATATATATATATATATATATATATATAAATAAGGAAACTAAAAATGCAGCAGCCACCATAAAAGTGTTCTCACACCAAGCAATGATATAAAAGTATAAAATATATTGTGGCGCTTGCTAGGATGTGCGTGTATTGGAGCTAGCAAACGCCGCCATATATTTTATACTTTTATGACATTAACATTGGTGTGAATAGAGCACATAACTGACAGGCATGAAAACTGATGTGAAACTGATGTCTCTGCAAGTAAAATCTGCACGGTTTTACCTTCAGCTCCCATCAGTTTTCATGCAGGTATGGTGTGAATGAGCCCACATCCATTCACTCTGTTTAACATGGATAGACAAATCTGTTAAAAAAAAAAAACATTTTCCTTCAACTCACAATGTATGGCCAGTTCCGTACAGGTAAAAAAAAAAAAAACTGTTCAGCAACTGCACTGTCTGCAAAGATCCAAACTGAATGTATGGCAAGCTTTGTGGCTCTTTCACACATGCTTGTCTGTTTTCACAGACTCCACTTGCTCAGCGGGGATCACTCTGTTGATCCCCACTGAGCCGGCGGATGATAAGTTTGTCTCTGAGCACTGTGCAGAGATGGACCTGTCAGAGCCCCGCTCTCCTCTATGGGGGATTGGCTGAAAACGGATCTGCCTGTCCGTTTTCATCTGATCCGGTCCACCAGACAAATGGAAAATAGGATTTCCATCAGTCTGGATTTATCGGAGCGGTCCAGATGTCAGCGGACATCCGTCGCTCCATAGAGGTACATGGAGCATCCATTCAGGTCCGCCTGAAAAACTGACAAGTAGACCTGAACGATCTGTATGTGTGAAAGAGCCCATAGGCTCCGTTCACATCTAGGCGTCATGAATAGCAGGCGGAACCGCAATTCTGTTTGCACGATTTTAACCGCGATCTGCCGAGCAATGATTGTGGCAAAATCGCGCCGCTATCAGGGTGTCATTGGAAGTGACGGGAATCACAACAACAGGTGTCCCGCGTTTTGCCGTGATTCGAGATCGTGGGCAGAATCGCTGCGTTTCCGCCCTGTGGTCCTGGGACGCCTAGATGTGAACGGAGCCTTAAAGAGGTGTTTCCACCAAAAAAAAAAAATAAATTGCTCAAAATTCATAAAAAAATTTAAATAGAATAATAATAATTTTACTCACCTCTAAATGCCTGTTGCTATGGGGTCCCTCGTAGGCTGCCTACTTCAGTGCCCGGGCACTGACATCACTTCCCCTCGGCGCAGTCAGTCATCTGGGACACGCGACAGGTCCCAGATGACTGTGCGGCGTATCGGCGCATGTGCAGTGGGTGCCCGGCTGTGTCCACATAGCTGGACCCTGGGACAGGTAAGTGTCCGATTATTAAAAGTCAGCAGCTGCAGTATTTGTAGCTGCTGACTTTAAAAAAAAATTTTTTTAGGGGGCACCCCACTTTAAGAAGCAAGAAATCTCTGATCTAGTAAATCTGGCTGACTTTTTTTTTTAAATGTTATATTAAAGTGGAGGGCCACCCTAAAAAAAAAAAAAAGAGCATTAATATTCTTGAAAAAAATAAATAAATAAATAAATAAAAAAAAATATATATTTTTTTTACCTGATCCTAAATCCCTGTTGCTAGGCAGTCTTCTTAATCTGCCTCCTTCCTACTCCGTGATGATCTTCGGTGATCTTCTGTCTTCTGTCCTCCTCACCGATGTCTTTTGGGTAATAGGGCGCGCTGTGTTGTGGAAACTGTGTGTTCCCTAACACAGCGCGACCCATTGACAAAGCGCCGCGCGACTCGCGCATGCGCAGTAGGAAACGGGCAGTGAAGCCGTAGTCTCCACTGCCTGTTTCCCTTACTGAGGATGGCGGCGCTGGGACCGGAGCACCGAGGGACATGTCGGCTTCGGCGGCCGACATCGCGGGAGCCCTGGGAAGGTAAGTGTACTTATTAAAAGTCAGCAGCTACTTTTTTTTTAGCTGCTGACTTTTAAAAAAAAAAAATTTTCAGCTGAAACACCACTTTAAGTTACTTTCCCCTAGCAAAAAGATGGAACAATGTGTGGTAAGTGACTGGATAAATGAAAGCCTCTAGGGTACTACGCCGAGCACTGTTTGAACATGACAGAGTACTTAAGGGAAAAAAGAGCTGAAAAAGAAACAATACATTTATGTACATATAACTTTGTGAGAGCCCTTGAGAAAAATCCATCAGTCAGTGTTCGGGAAATGCGACTTAGGAGAATTAATCAGTCAAGGTGGATCACATTATTCACATGATCCCTATAAGTTTATAAACCAATCTAGCTACAATAGATGCGGTTTTGTTGTTTACTGTAGTTAGGCATTTCTGATCTAGCTTTTATGCTGTTTGTGATGTTACAATAATAAAGATATTAGTGCATGAAGTCATGTTGAAAGCCAATTTCAGAAACAAAGACAGCAGGCAAACACAGAATATAAACAGAAAAAGCAGCCATCTATGCAACATGACTCATAGTGACATTATCAAAGTTTAATCAAAAAGTGTTCATGCTGCCTGCAGCATAAAATCTCTTTTTATTCCTCAGTTGGGAAAAACGGATAAAGTTCTAATCTAAATATAAAAAATTAAATAGAGCTCAGGCGCTGATATGCACCGTTATGCCCCGTACACACAAGCGGAAATTCCGCCAGCAAAAGTCTGATGAGAGCTTTTGGTCCGAAAATGCGATCGTGTGTATGCTCCATCGGACTTTTGCTGGCGGAGTTTTTTCCGACGGAAATTCCGCTCGTGTGTACATGGCATAAGTTCAGCGAACTTTTGTGTGACCGTGTGTATGCAAGCCAAGCTTGAGCGGAATTCCGTTGGTAAAAACCAACCAAGTTTTTTCCGATGGAAATTCCGCTCGTGTGTACGTGGCATAAGGCCTCATTTACATCTGCGGGAAGGACGTATGAAAAGTGGACCGTGGTGGATCGCTTTTTAGAGCTGGTTGACAGACAGCTCGGAGGCGATATGCTGCCTTCGGAATGCCTGTATTAAAGTATATGTAAACCCAAACCTTATAAAACAACCCATTCAGTTTAAAATAGAAATGTATGGCAAAACATTTGAAAATATATGTTTAAAAAAATTATGAATACCTTTTTTTCTTTTTCTCTAAGTGATCATACATGACCTCTGTAATCAGTTACATAAGGAGCCTAGAGAGGTGGGGGTGGAGACTGCAGTGGGGTGTGTCAGCAGATGAAAGCAGTGAAGAGCTGTGCAGCTGGTCATGTGTTCACAAGTCTGACCATTGGAGGACAGACAGGCTTGTGCTTCCAGCACAGCCAGAAAACTGACCATGGTGGGATGGATGTGCTCTCGTGGTCATTTTCAATTAAGCGGGGGGACAGGCTGGATCAACAAGAATTTCACACAAAGACAAAAGCAATGCAAAGAGAACAGAATATTTTTTTTAGGACAAGCACATGGTACAACAGACACAAATCAGGAATATGAAATGTTGAGGTAACATACTCTTGGTTGTGGCAAAACCCCTACTTACATAAATGGCTCATGCCAACATTATTGCCTAACCAAACGTGACCTGTTGTATACATTTGGTCACACCGCATTGTAACCACAGCAGTGTGTACTAACACGATTGGTAGCCATGTTAACTTCAGTTGGGTGTTGGTAAAACTGCTTATTTTTATCATTGCCTACGCAAACTCAGTCTAACAGGTGGCCATTCAAACACAACCAACAGCATTAAAGGCCAATTCCACTTTTACCCACATGTTACATCTGTATTTAGGGTGTAACATGCTGCTATTCAACCCTCTCACACCCAAAAAGATCTGTGAATGAATGAACTACAAGTCCCATCTTCCACCGTGGCAAATGGACTCTTAGTTCTCAATGGAATACAAGTGTGGTAATCACCATACTCATAATCCATTGACACTTCTTCCAGCTCTCTACCAGAAAGCCCATACAGAGGTATGAAAAGAGAGCTGGAGGAAGAGTTTGAAGGAGCCTGGCATTGCACCCACAGATCGTGCAATGCTTTGCAGGCTTCTGTGAAAAAAAAATTATAATTGCAAAAATATGTGCATTTAAAATAAATATTTAAACGGTGAACTTAGCCTTTAACACACATTAAAACTATATAATACTGCAATGTGTTTCAGCAGTGAGCACTTGCTCCTGATACTAATACTCCTAATACTTACTCCTCCCCCTACTTAAATGCTAACACTTACTCAAACCTTATAAATTAGTCCTAAACACTTAATCTGCACCCTAACACCTACCACTCAACACTCCTCCCCAGGAATCACCTAGGGTAGAGGACCACCACAGGAAAGAGGCGTCCTATTACTCCATTTCCCCCTGAGGGGTGATCTTTTGACATTTTGCCAATAATTAGAGATGCATCCGTAAATATCGTAATTCATTATAATCCATTAAATTAAGTTTGTGTTCGAGGATTTATTACTTTAAAATAAGCAAATAATATATGTATATCTTGGAACTTTGGAGAATATATAAAAAAGTGTTCCATGAGATTATTCTCGCCATTTGAACAGCATATGCATCCTCGAAAGAGTGGGCTTTGTTCCAAGAAGCGCACTGGATAAAAACCTCTGTGACGTGTGGAATGTAACTATGACATTTTAATGGATTTTTTTTCCTTACGGATTGACCAGAAGAACTTTATTATCATTTTATAATATGCTATATGCAAAAATAAATAAAATGGAATACTTGTACTTAGGTGTTTGTATTAAGTATGTGCGTAACTTACACTTTTCTTTTTTTGACACTTGTCAAACCCTTCACAATGAATATATCAGTTATGAAAACAATCAGACCATGTTAAATGAGATCACAATCACTGATGAAAAAGCTTTCACAAATCCAGTGACAGTTTTTTTTTTTTTTTCTTTTTAGTATAGCTTTGTACAGTGTTCCACAATATGATGGCACCATATAGGGGGAATAATTACACCGTATTGGCAAGGTTTCACATAACAGAGTAACTGGTTCTTTGAAGTTGATGTTACTTTACTATCCAATTTATAGAACTGAAGGGTCAGTACACCTAGTTCAGTTATTATGTGGAATCCTTTAGATTGTAAGCTCCATGAGCAGGGCCCTCCTATTCCTTCTGTATGGAACTGTATTGTAATTTACAGTCCTCCTTTATATTGTAAAGCGCTGTGTAAACTGTTGATGCTTTTTTTAAATCCTGTACAAATATAATAATAATATTAATAATAATAATCAAATAGACTATCTTGTGGAATCCCAAGCAGGAATCTTATATCTTTAGGCGACTTCAGTGCGAGATCTCCCTGACAATGTTCTCTACAGGAGTCTCACTTCTTTTGAAATTTGTGATGTCATGCCATTTAAAGAGTAAAATTCCATCCTAATGGCTGCATTTGGTATACAGATCTGAGAATCCGAGCACAGAGATCCCCCTGTTCCCTAAGATTTACTGAACCATCAAATGGTTTAAAGCTGAACTCGAGAAAAAGCAAAAAAAAACGAAATACATAGTTGAAATATATTAATGGGGGCTTTACCAGCCTAAGAATTTGTATTTCTTTCCACTAGTCCAGAGAGTTACACAGCTCTGCCACTTAAAAAGGCCTGTCTAGCAAAGCAGGAGTCCTGAATTTTCTGTAAAAGCAGAAGTCCTTCAACATAACATGTATGCACCGTTTGATTAATAAAAACCTTTGTTCAACGTAAAAAAAAAAAAAAAAAGCAGAAGTCCTGAGGCAGTTCAGTAAAACTTACAGATTTTGCCCCTCCTCCAGACCATGACTGGACAGTACAAAGAGAAGCAGAAGACTGATGAGTTTATCTCACTGTAGCTCTGCTCTCCTCTCTTATCAGCCTGTCCTTTGTTAGCACATGAGCACTGAGATACAACAGATTGGCAACTTTTCTCTATCTGTCAGAGCTCTGCTTCACAAACATTGCTACCGTAGTACTAGGCCATATTTTACTAACAATGCTTGCATTTAAAAAAAAAATACATTTATTGATGTAGAAATAAATACAGAAGTATCTTCATTTGTGTTTTTTATATCTGCCTGAACCTCAGCTTTGATTTGTACGCGTCGCCAGAAACTAAAATATCAGTTCAGAGTTTTTGCACTTGTTTTCATATATACGTTTATCCATTTACACCTTCTGTGCTGGCTGCTAATATCTGGTGGTGCGGTATATATTTATATATCAGTTCAGAGGGAACCAATCTTTAAAAAAAATAAAATTATTATTACACTATTAAGATGGTCTTGTGTGATGAGCACTGATAAGTTAGATGAAACACTATATTTCTCTTACACATTAAGAAAGAATTCTTTAATAGACATGCACATTCTAACTAAAGTATAAACACTGTAAACAAAACAGATCAAATAAATAAACAGTAACAAACTGTGGCTATTGTCAGCTGGATGCATTGTTCTCCTACCATCGCACTTTGTTCCAGGTCTGAGTGGCTCCAAGTGGTGATCCCGCCACCATGGGTACTTGGATGGGGTTTTGATTTTTGTTCATGATCATATCCAGTTTCTCCTCCAGTGATTTACAAGTGGCCTCCAGAACCTGCAGCTTGGACTCGATGCTGTCCAGCCTCAGACAGATGGTCTGGTTGATCGAGAACAGGAACGACTGCAAAGGAAAAGTACCGCTCTTCAAGATCGAACAGCAATGTTCACGCAAAAAATAAAACCAAGCCTATTGGTACAACTTGTATATCCTAAGATGTTAAATAACAACTGATGTAGTCAAACCTAAACTTGCCCAGCCTAACTTCCTACCATCATTGTCAAAGTTACAGAACTGAGCTTTATAGGGCTAGTACTGACTTTAAAGCAGAAATACATATACACTGTTTTGCCAAAAGTATTGGGACACCCCTCCAAATCATTGGATTCAAGTGTTTCAATCAACTCCATGGCCACAAGTGTATAAAATGAAGCACCTAGGCATGAATACTGCTTCTATGAACATTTGTGAAAGAATGGGTCGCTCTCAGGAGAGCAGTGAATTTAAGTGTAGTACGGTGATAGGTTGCCACCTGTGCAATAAGTCCATCCATAAAAAGTCATTGCTACTAAATATTCCACTGTCAACTGTTAGTGGTATTATAACAAAGTGGAAGCAACTGGGAACCACAGCAACTCAGCCACAAAGTTTTAGGCCACATAAAGTGATAGAGCGGGGTCAGCCCATGCTGAAGCTCACAGTGCACAGAAGTCGCCAACTGTCTGCAGAGTCAATAGCTACAGGCCTGCAAACTTTGCGTGGCCTTCAGATAAGCATAACAACAGTGCATAGAGAGCTTCATGGAATGAGTTTCCATGGCCGAGCAGCTGCATCCAAGCCTTACATTATTAAGTGCAATGTAAAGCGTCAAATGCTGTGGTGTAAAGCACGCCGCCAATGGACTCTCGAGCAGTGGAGACGTGTGTGCGGGGTTGCTTTTCAGGGGTTGGGCTTGGCCCCTTAGTTCCAGTGAAGGGAACTAATAAGGCGTCAGCATACCAAGACATTTTGGACAATTTCATGCTCCCAACTTTGTGGGAACAGTTTGGAGATGGCCCCTTCCTGTTCCAGCATGACTGCGCACCAGTGGACATAGCAAAGTCATGGATGAGCGAGTCTAGGGTGGAGGAACTTTTCTGGCCTGCACAGTCCTGACTTCAACCCGATCTAACACCTTTGGGATGAATTATAGTGGAGACTGCGAGCCAGGCTATCTCATACAACATCAGTGCCTGACCTCACAAATGCGCTTCTGGAAGAATGGTCAAACATTCCCATAGACACACACCTAAACCTTGTGGACAGCCTTCCCAGAAGAGTTGAAGCTGTTATAGCTGCAAAGGGTGGGCCAACTCAATATTGAACCCTACAGACTAAGACTGGGATGCAATTAAATTTCATATGTGTGTGTAAAGGCAGGTGTCCCAATACTTTTGGCAACATAGTGTATGCAAACTGTTTTGCTGATATTTGTAATTCTGTCTCACTATTCATGTGATTCACACACCACTCCCACCCTGGAAAACCCGGACGATTATTCTACTGTTTATTGGTCTAACTTTATAGCTTCCCATGTTGTCCTCTCAAGTGGACAATAAATAAGCAGTATAACGCGGACTTATTATCCAAAAAGCAACATGGAGGCAGAAGGGTGACATCGGAAAAAGGATCCTTTAATAGAGTACAATATAGAATAAGAGTACAACACTGGGGGTACAATGTTGGCCAGAACTATGAAGAAAAAATATTTTGGGGTGTTTTATTCAGATGATAGGAAAGAAATGAGAAAACTGTATGTCCTGGCAGTGAGGAAAGTCAATACAATTCTGAGCATAACTAGAGGGATCACCAGCAGGAGGAAGTCCTAATTCCTCTATATAGATCTTTATCTCACTAGAGGGATCACCAGCAAGAGGAAGGAGGTCCTAATTCCTCTATATATATATCTTTATTTCACTAGAGGGATCACCAGCAAGAGGAAGAAGATCCTACTTCCCCCTATATAGATCTTTAATTATCACCTGCGGTATCCCCAGTGGGCAGAAAAGAGGTCCTGGTTTTTCTATACAGATCTTCTGGAGACCTCGCATACATAAAGATTTTGATAATATAAAATGAGTCCAGAGATGGACAACAAAAATGGTGAAAGGTCTGAGGGATAAAACATACCAGGAGAGACTACAGGAACATAATATGTACAGTCTGGAGTAAAGAAAAGAAAAAAATTACATGACTGAACCCTTTAAACTGAACTTCACTTTCTCAATAAACATTGACTATTTTAACCCTTATGCTGCTAGCAGTAGCAAATAGATAGAAAAGTATCTCATATTTACTTGTTTTAAACTCTTTTTTTTTTTTACATTCCTAGTTTCCAGGCCTAGGTAAATTATGTTACACATCCCAGGAGTCTTTGGGAGCTGAGGAGGGGTTTTCTCAGCTAAGCACACACCCCTGCATGCATGCCTGAGCTAAGGGCGCATGGATTCCAGGAAGTAAATGCTACATGAATCATCTGCCCTTACTCAAGATGGCTATGGCTTCGGAATGTTTTTGAATGTGATTGGTCAGCAAAATAAAGGATGGAGCCATAGATGGATAGGGGAGTTTGCTTTGACTATTAAAATAATATAGCAATTTTTGGTTTGTGGTGCTGAGATGCAGTGTAGTTCTGCTTTACATGCATAAGGTTCAGCCCTCCTAAACCAAGAACCAGGAGACATGACCTCCTTCTAGCAGGAGGAAAGTTTAAAACTATCCCTAGAAATAATTTTACCAAAAAGAGCACCAAATCACCAGGATATAATAGAAGTCTATGACTCAGAGCAGTTAACACGCAGGAAAGCCACTAGTGTACTGTGCTGTACCTGCGGATCAGTGTAAAAGCAGCCTAATATGCCTCTTTTATAAATGCTAATATGCCCATTGTCCAAGAGTGCAGTGTATGTGATGTTTAATACACTGACCTTTTCCTCTTCCAGATCCTGCTGGCATCGCTCTCCAAGCTGCTAGCAAGGTCCCAGGTGAAGTGCACTTGGTATCACTTCACCTGGAACAGGAGACCGGCGCTTCAGAGAAAGAATTGGCTTATGCGGCTCCTGCCCCCTCCACGACCACTTGCTTCCTCAACTGCCGGCGCCATCTCCATGCACTCTGATTGCTCAGGGATGGTGGATCAGCAAGCCGTTGCTCAGAATCTGGGCACATCAGAGGGCTCGATGGGCCACGGTTTGAGCACCCCTGCTTTAGGAGGTAACCCAATTCACATATATGAATTTCAGTTGTGTATTTAGCTGCTTTCCTGAAGTTCTTATTTTAAGATGAAAGGCTTCTATACTAAACTCTCATTACTAGAAAGGCCAAGACTACTATCTCTCTCCTCTATCTGCCCCCATGAAGCTCAGGTTTATAAAGTACAATTTAAGTTTAAACAGAACTTGCAGCTATCCCAAATTAGCAGACTACTAAACATAATTGGAAGCTGATGTAAGCAGGGATTTCTGTTACGTCTCTGATACTAGATATTTCGTATGACTCTGATAAGGTGTATTGGGAACAGCGAGTGCAATAATGGGACCAATGGGACACAGCCTCCATGTAAGAAGAGAGCAGTTCACTTCTCTTGACCTTTAATATAGCATTATATTTACAACATATGAACTGAAAGCTTAAGTGTCCTTGCTGGGAATATTTATATATGAAAGTCACATTATGCTTCCTACAAATGCCCTAAAACATCAAAACCTATATTACAAATCTTGCTGCATATTCCAGATGTGTAATTTTCAGAAATAAATCCAGCTACGAGATTAAGCTGGGCCATAATTTACCTTCATTCTTTACAAGCTCGCTGACAGAGAAACAGAGGTAACGCAGGAATTTAATCTCTACCTTTGCTCAAACAATGATTTGCATTAACATATCATTTGTAGGATTATATTTGAGGAATGCTAAGCTTGCCATCTAGTGGTGTAAAGTAAAAATGACAAATGGAAAATTGTTATCTATACAACCAATTGGCTCCTACACTATACAGTATGTGTTTAGATGGCAATTGGTTTCCAATTTTGTATACAATGAGGTGAACAATTATCAGATAACTTGTACAACAAAAGAATACAGATGTTTTTTTGCAGATATCATCACATGCAGTGGTGCTGCTGACCCATTCCTGAGCTTTTGTGTTAATAGTCTGCGAGCGCCACAGAACACAAGCTTTAGCGCTCAGAGTATGCTATCAAACAGAACAAAATTCCTTGCTTGCTTGATAACAAGCTCTGCTTGCTGACCCCTCACCCATTACAGCTCTGAATTATTGTACGTAGTAAGTTTAGACATAATGCAGATAATAACGGGAATGGATTTGTATAAACAGATGAATTCCCAGGCAGCATAATCCACTTCCACAAACATATTAAAGTATCCCTGTACTAAGGCCCCCCACACACATACACAGATTACAAATCAGGACACCAAACCTAAATATCATAATCTATTTTCACGTTTTCCAACATATGGTCGACCCCTATTTGAACAGATAGAATGAATGAATAACTTCTGCTTTGACTGAGAATGGAAAGATGTTTAAATGGATTATACAGCCTTTCAAACATTTTATACATATTAGTATGACCTTATACATAAATATTAGCAAATTGCCTGCTAATGTTTAAAAAAAATAAATAGGATTTCTGTGCACACCGTAAAAATCCTTTTCCATTGGGGGGAGGGACAGGAAGTCCTAAGTTTTAGGTTATACTGCTGCCTACATACAAGGATAGGATACTTAAAAAAAAAAAAAAAATAGGGTAGACCAGGCCATGATAACCCCTTCCACTAACAGCATGCCTCAGGTTAATAGCAAAGCAATACTACTCTGCATGAACACAGAGGGCTGTAACCCGTATCATAAAGGACTCCAAGAAAAAGATTCTCCTCTCTCTCTCTCATCTTTTAACCACTTGACATCCGCGCTATGGCCGAATGACGGCCACAGAGCGGATCTGAATTCCCGGGAGGCCGTCATTTGACGGCCTCCCCTGTGCTGTCCTGAATTCCCCTGTCCCGTGTCCTACGGCCCCTTACCATGTGATCAGCCGTCAGCCAATGACAGTTGATCACATGACAGCGGAGGAGAGAAAAAAAAGCTGACCACCGGCTCATCTTAAAAGGGACATCGGTCCCGAAAAGGAAGAGGCAATTATGCCTCATTTATGCCACATGACAGTGCCCACAAGTGCCACCCATCAATGCCCACAAGTGCCACCCATCAATGCCCACAAGTGCCACCCATCAATGCCCACAAGTGCCACCCATCAATGCCCACAAGTGCCACCCATCAATGCCCACAAGTGCCACCCATCAATGCCCACAAGTGCCACCTATCAATGCCCACCAGTGGTGCCAATAAGTGCCACCTAGAAGTGCTGCCTATCAGTGTAACCGATCAGTGCCCATCACTGCCACCCATCAGTGCCCATCACTGCCACCCATCAGTGCGGCCTCATTAGCGTACATCCGTGACATACAAAAATTACCCGTTTTAAAATTTTATAACAAAATAAAAATAAAAAAAAAATAAAAATAAATCGCACAGGTAATCTAATACCACCAAAAGAAAGCTCTATTTGGAGGAAAAAAATGATAAAAATGTCATTTGGGTACAGTGTTGTATGACCGCGCAATTGTCATTCAAAGTGCGACAGCGCTGAAAGCTTTTCCGCCTTCATAATCAGGCCATTTTTTGCTATTTAGCACTGCGCTACTTTAACTGGTAATTGCTCGGTCATGCATCACTGTACCCAAATGAAAGTAATAAAAAAAATTATGGTATTTGATCACCTCTGTTTTTTTTTTCTATTTTTTGGTTCCCCTTCCTTCTGGTATTGAACCCCTGGCAATGTCGCCTGCTTGCCCTACTCTCCTCTCCCTCTAGCTGCTGCAGGGTTTCTTCAAGATCAATAGTGGAGGAAGGGGCTTATGTAATTTACTGGCCCTTCCTTTTCTGAATCGACACTGTGAGTGATCGGTAAGGCCCCTTTCACACCGGGGCGTTTTTCATGCGGTGCAGCGCTAAAAATAGCGCCTGTTCACCGCATGAAAAAATCCGGCCCCTTTAACTCCAGTGTAAAAGCCGGCGGGCTTTCACACTGGAGCGGTGCGCTAGCAGGATGACAAAAAAAGTCCTGCTAGCAGCATCTTTGGAGCGGGATAGGAGCGGTGTGTTCACCGCTCCTATACCGCTCCTTCCCATTGATTACAATGGGAGACCGCGGTAAAACCGCGGCAATACCGCGATTACCGCGGCAATACCGCGGCTACGGCGGCGCTCTGCGGGGGGTGTTTAACCCTTTTTGGCCGCTCGCGGGGGGTAAAAACCGCACCGCGAGCGGCCGAAAACCGCGGTGAAAACGACGGTAAAGCAGCGCTAAATATAGCGCTGCTTTACCGTCACCGCGGCTCACCACCCCAGTGTGAAAGGGGCCTAACTGTCGCAAACTGAAGAATAACTGAAGAATAGTAAACAGTGTTTACAAAGCTCCAGTTTGTGAATTAACAGGGAGTCTGTGCAGAGCTCTTCCTGTTCATTCATACTATGCATCTGAGGCTGCAGAGAGGGAGACTGAGGAATGTGTTCTCTTTGTTTAGACCCCTGACATTTCACCAAAGCTCCCTAACAGGACTGCTAAAAAATTTATAAAAAAAAATAAAAAATAAGAAAAACTATTGACACCATCCACTACCCTACTGACACTGTCCACTTTAAGGTAGGCTAAGTTTATATTTTTACAGTGACATTTTTCGTAGTTTTCCTTACTATTTAGCTATTTAGTTAGCCCTTGCTAGTTATTTTTTTCTTTTTTAAAAGGGGGGAGAGGGGCACGAACCCCAGTGATCTTTGATCTCTTTTATGTTGTTCAGGTAGATCTCCACCTCTCAAGAGTTGCCTACCCCTGGTATAATCCTATACATGTTTAAGGTGGCCATTTGCTTCAAATACAATATGCGTGACCAAGAATCACTCTCTTTAATGCAAAATTGAGTGATGCAAAAAAGAGTGTAGATAGTTAACATAGGATATTGGGCATTACCATTATAAAGTCAGGATATTAAGGGTAACTCCACTATTATGGGGAAAAAATAGCAAATAAAAAATAATATAGCATATACAATTGCTACACGACATACTGTAATTTAATTATTTAAAAAATGTCCTTTCCTTTTCAATCTGCAGCTCTGTCATTTTCAGTAAAATGCAATGATATATGGCAACCTTGAGGCGTTCTGCACACAGATGGTGTACAGAACGCTCCCCAGAAATGCCTACTTGTGTGATTTACTCACTGATTTTCCCAGAAATCTGCCCTAAGATACAAGTCATGATTTTGGGCATCCCCTGCAACAAAAATTTAATTTTTGATTATATACACGCCCGAAGGCAAATCACATCTAAAAGGGATGCACTTTCCTCATTAGAAATCTGCAAGTGCAGCAGTTGACTGATGATTATAAAATCACTTACATTCACTAAACACATGGACACAGACAAACAATTTTTCAGAATAACAAAAGGTAGGAATCTGTAACAAAGTATGTCAAAATCCCTGCAATGTACATAGAAAACCCAGGGGAGAATGTTTTTTTCTCAACAATAGTGGAGTTACACTTTAAATACACCGTATTTTCCCCAATATACAGTATGTTGTCTTACAGTTACAAGCACCCTCTATTCTATGTGCATAGTTTAACACTGCTCCCCTAGTAACAGTGCCCTGATTGGCTAAGAATGATGATCCCCTACCTAGAAGCCTAAAATCAAGACAGATTTAGGTAAAAATGCTAGTTGTTTAAAAATGTAATTCTAAAGGATTTTTTATGAAGATATGACTGAATTAAATAGTTTCTTTCTCAGTATTTGTCTAGGGATCATCTTTAATAAAAAAAAAAAAAATCTGTGATAGGTAATAAGATCTAAATGTACATATTTAGCCAGGCTCAAACTTCTCAATAGTGGCAGGGTGAAGGGTTGAACTCCTGGCCTCAGGACCCACTAACAGACAAGGTTTGCAAGATAACTGAAATACATCACAGGTGATATCATTTGCTGCTCAGTAATTGCAGTATTCTAGTCTGCATCTTCCCAAGGTAATACTTAAAATCTGGCCTGTTAGTGGGTCCTGAGGACAGGAGCTGAGAACCACGGAGTTAGACGAAAGTATGGGAAACACAGGCCAAATAATAGTTAGTATTCCTTTGCCTTTGTCAAATAGATCCCCCTATTAGAAGGTATCTTGAAGCTCTATAAATGATATAGAGAGAAATAATTCCCTCCGAGACTCTTCTAGGCACTCAAGGCCCAACACTTTCATATAGAGGTTTATTTACTATGTGAAAATGGGAAACGGAGCACTTAAGACACTTAAGTTCTCATAAAGCTTAATGTCACTGGTGTGACTTGGACATGGATCCAGCCCTAGCTCTTATCATCCAAAGATTTACACCTCCTCGGGCTACGTCTCCAGACAAGCAGTTATCCCCATCATGGCATAACTGCATCAAAGAATAAGCTACAGAAATAAATTGTGAATGTGAAAACCTTTATGGATGGGTCCTGGCAGTTGATTTCTATCCGCTGGCGTTTCAGTGAAGGTGGTATGTCGTCTTCTGTTACCTCATGATTTTCTAACATAACTGTGGAGAAACAGAGAAAAAAATAATAATCAATAATTGTGACAGGAGTCTGTCACAACAACTGAAATGTTTATTGGCATTGCTCCCCAGGCTGTCCACCCTGTGACCCTTTGTCCTGTGGCTGTGAGTACACCCGCAATGATAACAGATGACACCAAGTGGGTGGAGTAATGGCACGTGTGAACAGATTCCTTGGATTAGGCAGCTCCTCCACTGGCTGCGAAAAGATCAATGTGTGAACAATTTGTAAAACCTAGAAAGAGTAAATACGTAGCAGGATCTGCATAAAATCCAAGTGTCTAAATATCTCCCCAAGTGACCACATGCTTGGTCCGCAGCCACAGATGCATCTGTTTTTATGTGTTGTTTGATATAGTCTATGCTAGTGCATGTGTAGTATCTCTTACCCAACTGCAAACTCCACAACCTATATAACATTATATACAACCCAAATTGCAAAAAAGTTGGGACCCTGTGTAAAATCTACAGTAAAACAGAATGCAATTATTTGCAAATCTCATAAACCCATATTTTATTCACAATGGAAAATAGAAAACTTATCACATGTTTAAACTGAGAAAATGTACAATTTTAGGGGGAAAAAAATTAGGAAATTTTGAAATCAATGGCAGCAACAAATTTCAAAAAAGTTGGGACAGAGAAACAAAAACCTGGCAAGTGATACTAACAAGGAAGAGCTGGAAGAACATTTGCAACAAATTAGGTTAATTGGCAACAGCTCAGTGACATGATTGGGTAAAAAAAAGGGGCATCTTAAAGAGTCAGAGTGTCTCATAAAGATGGGAAGAAGTTCACCAATCTGTGAAAAGCTGTGTCTAAGAATAACTTTCCAAATTGCGAAGACTTTAAATACATCATCATCTACAGTACGTATCATCAAAAGATTCAGAAAATCTTTAGAAATCTCTGTGCGCAAGGGACAAGGTCAAAATGCAATATTGGATGCCCATGATCTTTGGGCTTTCAGACGGCACTGCAGTAAAAAACAGGCATGATTCTGAGATGGACATCACTGCATGGGCTCAGGAACACTTCCAAAAATCACTGTCTGTGAACAGAGTTCGCCATGCCATTCAAAAATACAAGAAGCCATATCTGGAATGGAAAGAAGAAGCCATATTTGAACATGATTCAGAAACGTTGCCCTCTTCTCTGGGCCAAAGATTTAAAATGGTCTGTTGCAAAGTGGAAAACTGTTGTGTGTTCAGATGAAGATCGAAATTTGACATTCTTTCTGGCAACCATGGCCACCACATCCAACGGACTAAAGAGAAGAACCTTCCGGCTTGTTAACAGCGCTCTGTTCAAAAGCCTGCATGTCTGATGGTATGGGGGTGCATTAGTGCGTATACATCTGAAAAGGTACCATCAATGCTGAAAGCTATATCCAGGTTTTAGAGCAGCAAGTGCTCAAGCAAGAATGAGACAACATTCCTCTCCCAAAACTCCAGCAACTGGTCTCTTCAGTTCCCATATGTTTACAGAGTGTTGTTAAAGCGGTGTGTCAGCTTAAAAAAAAAAAATGTAAAAGTCAGCAGCTAAAAAAAAAAAGTCGCTGCTGACTTTTAATAAGTACACTTACCTTCCCAGGGCGCCCGCGATGCTGTTCGTGGAGGCCGAGATGTCCCTCGGCGTTCCGGATCCAGCGTCGCCATCCTCAGTGAGGGAAACGGCTTTGCGCGGCCTACTGCGCATGCGCGAGTGGGATTTGTGAATGGGGAACGCAATGTGTTGTGGGACACAGTTCCCATAACACACTGCGCCCCATTCCATAGAAGACGGAAGGAGAGAAGATCACCGCGGCGCTGGAGGAGGCAGATTAGGACAATCTGCCTAGCAACAGCCATTTCTGGTAAGTAAAAAAAAAAAATTTTTTTATTTTTTTTTTCATCTGAAATTGATATTAACATTTTTAAAAGTTTTTGTTTTCAGGGTGTTCCTCCACTTTAAAAGGAGAAGGGATGCTACACCATGGTAAATATGGCACTGTCCCAACTCTTTTGGAATGGAGGTTGTACTTTGCAAGGTTTTTGTTGCCCTATGCCAACTTTTTGAGACACGTTGCTGCCATCAATTTTAAAATGACCTTATTTTTTTTAAATGGTACATTTTCTCATTAGATATGTTTTTTTATTGTGAATAAAATCATTGCATTCTGTTTTTATGTAGATTGTACACAGCATCCCAACTTTTTTGGAATTGGTGTTGTACCGATGTATACATGTTTGTGCGTTTTAACTTTAAAAAAAATAAACTTTCTTGATTTGAACCAAACATACGAAAAAACACTTTTTTCAGTCTTCTCTGGCTGCTAGCTTGTTCCAGGTTAGAAACTTACTAGCTAATGAAGTCAGGATCAGGATAATGAAGCACGCATTATTTTCAAAGGTGTGGGATGTTTTAATGCTTCCAGAAGCCTAATTCTATTATGCTTTTTAAATTCATATGTAAATCTAGCAGCTGTACTTAGTCTCCACACACACACACACACACACACACACACACACCAAGCTTATTTAAAGTACCGTAATACTAAAGTCTCATTTTTTTTTTTTGTTAAAAATAACAAACATGTTATACTTACCTGCTCTGTGCAGTTGGTTTTGCCAGGAGCAGCCCAGAGCCTCCTCTTCTCGAATCCCTCCTTGGCGCTCCTGGCCCCTCCCTCCTTTTGAGTGCTCCCACAGCAAGCAGCTTGCTATGGGGGCACCCGAGCTGAGCCACAGCCGGGTGCCGCCCCCTCTCTCTTCTTATTGGCTCACTGACTTTGATTGACAGCAGTAGGAGCCAATGGCACTTTACTGCTGTCTTAGCGAATGAAGAGAGAGAGTCCCGGACAGCCGAGTCTCTGGTGCAACATTTCTGGGTCGAGATGGGCTCAGCTAAGTATTCGGGAGAGCTGGTTGCTGTACACAGGCGACTTTTTATCTTATTGCATAGAATGCATTAAGATAAAAAACCCTTCTGACTTTACAACCACTTTAAACAGCACAGAAACGTCATAATGAAACTAGAACAGTTTTTGGTCCCTGACCAATACACCCAACAGTTAGAACACTTACCAACCAAGGCGGACCACATATAAATAAAATGCAAGTCAATCTGTGCTTTTTTGCTAAACTTGCTCTCGCTTGGTTCTCTCTATGATGCAGATTCAAACTTCCTCTTCTCCAAGTTTGGAACAACAGACCTTTACCTTGGAATGTGTCTTACTGTGATAGTAAAATTCATCAAGGATGCCTGATGAGTCATAGAAATTTCAAGTGGAGCATAACGCAATTCAGGAGTTTCTTTTCAAAGTTTTGTACACTGTGTTCCCATTCTGGATATTGTGTCTTTGGGTGATACTAGCTTTACTGGATTGAGATCAGGTTTAGGAAAGTAATATTGGGGGGGTGGCACACAGCAGGTTTTTTAACTTCATGTATAGAATGCATGGAGGTTAAATAACCTTCAGCCTTTAGAACCACCTTAATGTTGGTTACCATGTATACGCTTTTGGGTACTAGGTATGTGTCGAGATTAAAGTGACCAATGATTGTATTTTGTAGCACTATAGTCACAAAAATAAGTATGTATGAATAAACATAAGGTAAGAAGACATAAAAAAAGGTTGGAGGACACTGCTTAACCGCTTTCCGTACGGCGCAAGACGATGTACGTCGACAGAATGGCACGGACAGGCATAAGGGCGTACAGGTACGTCCCCTTTAAGATGCCGCCGTGCCATCGGGTGGGAGCTGCCAGCGGCGCGCGCTCGCGCCGGTCGGGTCCCCCGTAAGGCCTGTCGCAGATCCCGAGGACTCGATCGCCGCGGGGATACCTGCAATCGTCTCACGGGAAGGCTGAACGGGGAGATGCCGAAATAAACAGCATCTCCCCGTTCTGCTTAGCAACTAGTGACGCCGATCTCTGCTCCCTGTGATTGGAGCAGAGATCAGCATTCACTAGCTGACAGCCACAGTTACAAACACGCCTCTAGGTACATGTAACCCTTACACTGCCACCTAGTGGTTAACCCCTTCACTGCCAGTGTAATTTAAACAGGAATCAATGCATTTAAATAGTATTGATTGCTGTATAAATGACAATGGTCCCAAAAATGTCCGATGTGTCCACCATAATGTTGCAGTCACAATAAAAATCGCTGATCGCCGCCATTACTAGTAAAAAAAAAATATTAATAAAAATGCTATAAAACTATCCCCTATTTTGTAAACACTATAACGTCTGCGCAAACCAATCAATAATCGCTTATTGTGATTTTTTTTTTACCAAAAATATGTAGAAGAATACGTATCGGCCTAAACTGAGGAAAAAACATTTTTTTAGATATTTTTGGGGGATATTTATTATAGCAAAAAAGAATGCGTTTTTTTTTTTCAAAATTTACGCTCTTTTTTGTTTATAGCGCAAAAAATTAAAACCGCAGGGGCGATCAAATACCACCAAAAGAAAGCTCTATTTGTGGGAAAAAAAGGACGTCAATTTTGTTTGAGCCATGTCGCACGACCGCGCAATTGTCAGTTAAAGCGACGCAGTGCCGAATCGCAAAAAGGGGCCTGGTCCTTTGGCTGCAAATTGGCCCGGTCTGAAAGTGGTTAAAAGAGTTTGCAATTACACATCACTGACTGCGAAGATATACAGATAGCCACCACTATGACCACTCTGTATATGAAATACCATTATGAAACTATGGCACAGCAAGCATGTAAATGAACATTAAATAAAAACTATATTCAGATAAACATCTATAGCAAAAACAGTGATGCTCCCCTATGATTACATGCCTCCTCTGAATTATTTTTCACTGTTTCAAAAAAAATAAAAAAACAGCACAGAGCCCATTCAATTAGCAATAGTCAACTCAAGGACTCTATACAGGCTATGTCATTTTAATCACACTGTTGAGAATTTAGGAGGTGTGAAGAATTTTGGGCTGGTAACACAGAGGAGGGTACAGGGATAGCGGCAGAGTCAGAAAGCAAGTAAGGGCAGGCCAAGGGGTACATCACCCTGATCACAATCTAAAGATGCCAATTACAATCTCTTCAGCAAACAAAAACAAGGTCGACTCCTTGCACTATAAGGAGCGATTATACCGCTTTACAGCAACAACCTCTCCTACCCATCGCGCTATTTCCCAGTCACAGCTGCACAAATAGATAATGCGTATTTTAAAATGGAATTGAAACTACTGCTGGAGAAAGCAAGAGATAAGGACTTACATCACAAATCTTTAAGACATCTTAAAAGCAGGCGAGGAACGAGACAAGCATAGATATGGAGGAGGAGAACAGTGAGCTATCTGTACCAAAGACCAGCAAGTCTAATTAACTGCCAAATAAACTGCAAATGAAGAAAGCTAAAGGAACAGTTAATAAACACCAGGCAATCTGTACAACATTTTACTACCCAATAAAAATCAACTGACAGGACCAGGACAAGTTACATCTTAGCTTTATATACGAAAGCTCAAGAGGTCCCTTCATAAACAAAGCCCTAAATTACCATTAAAGAAACACAGCAATTTACGCCGCATGAAAGTGCCTCTAACAAAAGTATTTATAATTATACTAAACAATTTAGATTCTTAAGAGGCCCACATCGAATTGAGATGAAGAGGTCATCTTACAGCATGTTTCCTGCCAAGGCCAATTTTCAGCTTTCAGCGCTGTCACACTTTGAATGACAATTGCGCGGGCATGCAACACTGTACACAAATTCAACTTTTCCTTGTTAAAAGATTTTATTGAGTTTACAAGAGCATACATAACAAAGATGCTAATTGATCATAAAAGTACAAAGAGAGTGAAGCTCATCAAAACATAGACTGGTCTATATGTTGAACAAACAATGAGTAATTGTATGGCGAGGTCAGGTTGTTCGGCGGAGCCCGAAATCGGTTGCTGTTGGAAGACAGTATGTAATGGCTGTGTCCTGTGTGATAACAAGAGCTTCATTACCATAAGGGGGAGGAAAGAAAAGTTAAAGAGATAAGAGGAGGAGTCCACAAGGTTGACCTGAGAGCCACTGCAAGGTGTAGTAGGAACAGCTTAATGTCAGCTACCATGGCAGGAGGACAGTGTCGTCAAAGGTCGGCGGTAGACAGTATTTTACCCAGGGGTGCCAAATTTTGTCGAATTTGGGGATCTGATCTTCTTCTATAGCTGCCATCTTGGCGTGTATCATGGTGTTGTTAATCCTATGCTTCGCTTCAGCTACTACCAAAGAAAGGGATTTTCATACTTTCGCTAATGGTTTGTTTCGCAGCTGTAAGGAGATGGACAAGAAGCTTGAATTGGGTGCGTGACAAGCATTCTGGTCTCGAGTTAAAGAGTGCAACGAATGTCAAACATTCTGGAGGTAAGAGCGAAAATATAATTCCAGAAGGTTTGGGCTATTGGGCAAGTCCACCAAATATACAAGTGGGTACCCTGATTCAAACAGCCATGAAAACAAAGAGCTGAGTAAGTGGGTAAAAATGTAGCTACCCTGGATGGTACCAAGTACAGATGGGTCAGTACTTTATAGTTGGCTTCCACCGCTAGGACGTTAGGAGAGGATGATTTGGTTACTGACCCGATCTCAGACCAGTCTAGGGTACGCCCTAGGTCCACCTCCCATTTCTGGGTGTAGGGGGGTTTGCCTGAGTCAGGTTTGACTAGAAGCTGGGAATAGAGGGATGGGATCAGTCCTCTAGCGTGTGGATCTCTTATACATGTAGATTCAAAGCTAGTGAATTGATTTATGGGAGTGTCTGTGCTTGTATTGGGCATGCAAAAGTTTTTAATTTTGAGGTCCCGCAACAGTTCTGATTGAGGTAAATCGAAGGTCTTGCAGAGAGTCAGGAAGGGGAGGAAATTTGAGGTTGTGACTAATTTATGTAGCCTTAAAAAGACCAAAGATGCATTGAATGCCTTGGGGGGAGTCCCAGGCGGGGTAGAAGGTTTTTGAGGAAGGAGAGGAGGGGGTTGTAAGGGGATGGCAGATTATAATACATTTGAGTCTATCCCAAAGGGATATAAAGTGTTTGGTGACAGGGTTGTGTAGACTAGGTTGGTCTTTGGGACGCAGCCATAGTAAGTTATAGACCGATAGAATCAGCAGAATGTGACCCCCTATCTCCACCCATAAAGGAATTTCAGTCAATCTGGAAATGACAAGGAGCTGGTTTTCCGTGGCATACAGCTAATGGAGTTCCAAAATGTGGTATGCCGCGCTCCATGGCTTGGATACTAAGCTAAGTATAGTGACAAGCCAGTTGGACAGGAGGATATGGTCAGCCTTCAAAAGGAGTAGAGGACGGAGCAAGTGACCCGAGGTGAACATTAGGTGCAAGTCTCAAAACAAAACAAAACAAAACAAGGTACTCGGAGAATAGGTACGTAGTAGGCAACGTAATGGCCTGTCAGAGTCCAAACCCAGAGTGTGGGTGAGGTGAAGTACCCAAGAGGATAGCAAGTTGTCAGTCCATGGAGTCTTCCTGGTCCAGAGAAGGGGAGGTGAAGCATCTTCTCTTGTGTGAGTGGTGGTTTCCGTGTTTTCCTGAGGATTGGGGGGGGTTTGCGTGGGGAAGATGAGGCCAATCTTCTGCGCAAATAGTTGGTGTTGGGGAGACTTTCCGTCAGTTGTAGGTCTTGCAGGGTCTGTTGCAGCTCTTCTGGTGATCTACAGGTGTGTTTGGAGCCCTTGTAGGTAAAACAGTGGAGAACGGGATGCCCCATTGATATATGATGTGATGTCGCTGCAACTCTTGGAGATGAGGCTTCATGGCTCGCCTCTAAAGCCCCATACACACGGTCAGACTTTTTCATGGATTCTGTCCGATCGGACAATGTTGTTGAAAAATCAGACTGTGTGTATGCACCATCGGACAGTGTACGTCGGTTTGTCCGACGGACAAAGTCTTATCTCCTGCTGGAAAGATTTGCCGTCAACACGGTCCGATCACACCAAATCCGATCGTGTGTACGGTTGTCCGACCGGACAAAGTGCCACGCATGCTCAGATCACATTACAAGACCAAAGCTATTGGCTACTAGCCTCTACGTAGTCCCGTCGTAGGCAACAAACGTCACCACGTTCAGAATGATCGGATTTTCCGACAACTTTGTCCGACCGTGTGTACGCAAAACCAACATCGGACAAAGTATGACGGACATGGTCCGACGGACCTGGTCCGCAGATTGTCCGACCGTGTGTATGGGGCTTAAGATATGGTTAGTTGGGACAGGTCAGCAAAGAGCTGATAGGCATGACCTAGAAAGGTTAAGGTGTCCTTGTCTCGGGCCTCTGCCAAGAGTTGTTCCATAGTATGACTGAAGTGGAATTTTGCCATAATGTCACGAGGGGGGTCATCCGTTTTCTTTAGTGTAAGGGCCCAGTGCACTCTAGCCATTTCCAGACGTTCAATTGGAATGGCTGCTAGGAGTTCTTGGAATGGTGCAGTTATGGTGGATTGTAGGTAAATTACCGTTTTCGGGAAAACCTCTGATGCGCAAGTTGGATTGTCTAGCCCGGTTTTTATAATCTTCTAGTCTGGACTGCAATGTCAGTTTTCCATCTCTGCCATGTAATCTTGTGCTGTATTTTCTATCTCATCCACTTTAACCTCCGGGGCTGCTGTGTGGTTGTCCAGCTCTTAAATTTCTTTAGTAAGGCTATTGGTTATGTGCTCAGAGGTCTGTTGTAGGGCTTTGTGCAGCATGCGTTCAATTTGCTTTAGGAAAGCTGGGGGAGCATTGTTTCATGTGGAGAGCTGTGAGCTAAGGAAAGTTCAGTGTATGACTCACCTGGGGAGTCTGGCTGGGTCAGCTTCAGTTTGTGAGAGTGCGCTGTGCTGCTGGAGGAGGAAGGAGCCGGCGCCATCTTGGCTGGAGCTTGGGCTAGAGCTTCCCTAATGGAGGAGTTTTTTTAACTTGATGCGCTTGCCTCCCAGCACCATGGTGTCCGGTCCGAACAGAGCTCCGGGGATCGCGGGTGCTTTGTGAGAGAGGATCGCTGAGTCTGCGGCCGGTGGGCTTGCTATATATGGTGGCTTTTTGTCCCTTGCGGAGGGGAGCTCTAACAATGCATAACCGCTCAGTTATGCTGGCCATACACTATACGAAAAATCGGCTGAACCCATTTTTGAAAAACGAACATTCGGCCGTGAGCGCAAACGATAGTGCCGTCATTACATGATAAATCGTTCAGTGGACATAAATTAATGCATTTTTTGTTTGTTTTTTTACATATACCTAGTGCAGACAGAGCGGATGGAAAACACATTAACCTTTCAATTTATCGTTCGTTCGGTAGAAAATTTCCAAACTTGTCCTTCATTTTTTTGGCTCAAAAACTTCCCAACGATTATTGATTTTTGTGCCCATTAACTGGCTGAAAAACGAACGAACTGTCTAAATGACCAAATTTCGGACGATTTAGCAGAGTCTAATGCTGGCCATACACTATACGAAAAATCGTCTGAAATTCGGTCATTTAGGCAGTTCGTAGTTTGAAATTTTTATCATTTTTTTTTTTAGCACTGATTTGCAGCACTGACTGGCATCACTGATGGGCACTGTTGGGGCTGCACTGCTGATCAGTGCCCTGATTATCTGTACATGTCTCCCCTGTGAGGAAATGCCGCTGATCTGCACTCCTCTCCTCACACTCTGTCAGTGTGAGGAGAGGAAAGCCAATAACCAGCATTTCCTTGTTTACATGTGATCAGCTGTGATTTGACACAGCTGATCACATGGTTAAAGAGCCGTGTCATTGTCTCTTTACTGAGATCGGGGATGCGCTGTGTCCCAGGGCCACAGCACTTACCTGTTCAGAGATCAGCACCCAGGGCCAATTCGTCAATCGGACTTTGGGTGCAGGCGCCAGCATTATAAGTAAGGAAAACTGGCAGTGAATCTTTCAAGCTTCACAGCCGGTTTCCAACTGCGCATGTGCGAATTGTGCTGTGGTTTCTCAATGGTCCTGCCTTCTTCTGGGACCTGTGTGTGTCCCAGAAGGCAGCGGGGGGAAGAAGCAGGGACTCAGAAGTGGGAGCAGGCACCTGTCAAAACCAGGTACCCCCCCAAAAAGTACCAAATGTGGCAGTGGAGTGGGGGGTGGGTGGGTGTTGCTCCGCTTTAAGGTTTTACATAGCTATACCTGCAAAAAGAGCCAGCCTGAGGTGCTTAGGACATAATTTTCTGAATAAAGTTACACTCTAATTTTATTTATTTTTAACAGATTTCTTTTTTATATACAAAAAATTACAGGCGTCACATGTGACCATGCTTTTGAGAGCTGGTTCTTCCCCGTCTCCCAGTGGTTAGAACAAGACGCAGAGCTGTCAGTAACAGCTCGGTCTCAGTGGTGGGAGCACACTTCCAGCACAAACACAGTGGGGATATATAAAACGTCCAGGTATAAAGCCTACTTTCTGGATGCTTCATATATGTGTTACATGTTCGTAAGGGGTTAACCCAATGTACAACAAATTCTGACTTTAAAAAGCATATTTACCTCCATGCTTAATTTTTTGGTGTACACTGGAGCCCAATTTTAGCTGGGCCAAAAAAAAAAAAAAATCTAAATTTCAGCCCACTGCCTTTTTTCTAATTAACCACTTCAGCCCCAGAAAGAATCCCCCCCCCCCTTAATGACCAGGCCACATCCCCAAAAAAAAAAAAAAAATAACAATAATTTCATTAGTTTAGGCCAATATGTATTCTGCTATATATTTTTGGTAACAAAAATCCCAATAAGCATATATTTATTGGTTTGCACAAAAGTTATAGGTCTACAAAATAGGGGATAGATTTAGGGACTTATAATTTTTTTATTCTTTTTACTAGTAATGGTGGCGATCTTTTTAGCGGGACTGCGACATTGCGGCAGACAATTCTGACCCTAAGTGACACTTTTGGGGACCAGTGACACCAATACAGTGATCGGTGCTAAAAAAAATGCACTGATCAATGTATAAATGGCACTGGCAAGTAAGGAGTTAACACTAGGGGGCGATCAAGGGGTTAACCGTGTTCCTTAGGTGTGTTCCAACTGTGTGGGGGATGGGCTTACTGGGACAACACAGAGATGCTGTTCCTGATCACTAGGAACAGCAGATCTCAGTGTTGTCTCCTGTCAGAACGGGGATCTGCCTTGTTTACATCCACATCTGCCTCTGTACCGCACTCGCTGGTGGCCGGCAGACATCGAGTCTGCCGGACCTGCATTTCCCCAGCGCGCAGCGGGCGCGCGCCCACACTAGCTCATGCACGTACCAACGTAAGGGTCTGTCGGTTTGCGCAGCTGAGCCACCTTGCCGCAGTATATCTGCGGAAGGCGATCGGCAAGTGGTTAAAAAAAACAGCAGCACCGGCTGCAATACTCACACCTCTCTACAGATTCATCTATTTACCAATTCAATGGTGCTTCTTAGTTCATTCAACACACTTCCGGTGACCCCTGAGTGCCAATGCCTCTTCTGGAATAAAATACACTTACCTGTCTGTTTGCAATCCCCTATAGAACGTACATGTGCAGCCCAGCCCAGCTTACATTCCAGCACACTCATTATGTGCTGGGATAATTACACTCTTGTGCGTGCACAGAAGCAACGTCACCCCGCACCAGCCAATCAAGATGGCCGTACACCAACACCCGGAAGAAGCAAGGGAGGAGCCAGGGAGGAGATGCCAGCAAGGGTGTCAGACGGTCGGAGTAGATTTGAGTATCTGTGCCTTTAGTTCCACTTTAAAGTGATTGTAAAGGATAACCTTGTAAAATAACCTATTCAGTTTAAAATAGAAATGAAAGGCAAAAGATTCTTGCATAGATATAAAAAAAACATTATAAATACCTTTTTTAGTGATCACATTTCCTCAGTTCTCAGCTGCATAAGAGACGGGGTAGGAGGAGAAGCAGCAGTACACTGAGCTTCCCTGTGAATGGCTGTGCAGCTGGGGGCATATCAGGACAAGTCTGATCAATGGAGGAGAGTACACCGAGTTCCCAGCATAGCTAGGGAACTGATCACGATGTGTGCTCCTGCTTAGTGTGATCAGTTTTTAATAGAAAAGCAAGGGGACTAGCAGGAACACCAGGGATTTCACATAAAGGAAGCAATACAAAGAGAACGGGATACTTTCTCATACAAGTACATGGTACAGAAGGGACATATCAGGAATATGAAGTGGTGGGGTAACAAACGCTTTAAGGCTTGTGTTCATGGGAAAATGCAGCTTGCATTTCGATGTACTCTGCTTGCATTTAATAATCTTGAGTTGCCTCCGAGATCATTGATGCTTGCATTTTAGGAGTTCACTGACAAATACTTTTGATCTCCCTCAGACCTGCATTTGACCACCAAAGCTGCATCAACCTGCTTTTGCACCTCCATTCACTTGTATGATGAAAGAAAAAGTTCTAACACAGGTACTGCCTAATCAACGTACATGACAGGTAAGTTATAAAAGACGATTAGAAATGAACTCACCAGGGTGGTTAACATGTAAATCATCAACTGTTATTTGAACCACTTCTGTCAGCTCCTCGCCTGACATCATGGATAACTGCCCAATTTCTTCGCAAATTCAATGATGCGATGAATTGTCCTGCAAAAATTACACAAAAACGTATTTAATACCTCAGCAAGGGTTGCGACTTAAAATGTCAAACATTTGTAAGCTAAGAATCTTCAGATAAACAAGGGAAGACTAAAGACAACATATTAGTAGATGTTGCTCATGTACAGAAAAAGAAAAGCCCTATCAGCGTTAATATACTGCTAACAGACTTTATTTACACTAAGTATTCTTACTAAAGTTTTGCAAAGAGAAGGACTTATGACCGTGAAAAATTTAGGAGACGTAACCAGCTTAGTATGGCACAACATCCATAAACAGCACAAAAGAACACAAAACAGAGGATAGGACTTTAACCGTTGTAATCCCGATCTGTAATTCCGAAAAAGTACTCATATTTATAAAAAATTCCAAAGTTTATTTAACAACATAGTGAAATTATCATAAAAACAGATATCCAAATTTTGTGCAATAATATGGATGTAACATTCACCCATAGGCTAAGTAGCTAAAGTGTGTGCATATACAAATAGACAAAGACAGGTCTCTTTGTATATGCACAATATTTTTGATATACCTATATTTTTGTTCTTTAAAAACACTTATGACATCAAAAGGAATATTCTATGTAAACCTTTCACAGTTAAAGTGTACTTATGGTCAAAATCATATATTCACTTCCACCTTGCATTGCAATTTAATTATTCCTATTAGAAGTATGGACTTGAAAATAAAAACATTTGCAGGATCACTCAGTTCTCATCTCTGCTCTAAGCAGAGAGTTGTGAATGTCAGTCGCTGTCTCTCTGCTCTGCCCCTCCGGCGCTCACTGGGCTGTGGAGGGGGTGGCAGGGGCTGGTTTAGGCTCTTAGCGGATTGGCGAGAGGCTGAGCTAGGGGCTGGTCCAGGCATCTATGTGGATTACGACCATATGGCTGAGTGATGTCAGCCGACTGAAATCGGCTCATAGGAGTGCAGAACAAACTTCCCTCCTTTGACCTACAGGAGAAGTATAGCCAAAATAGCTTTGGCCTTTAATCTGAACAATCTTGAAGTTTGTAAATTTACTATGTGAAAAACCCCCAAACATTTATTGCCTTTAATTCGGTGGCACATTCAATATGCCCTGTGAGTAGGCATTGCTGTGTCACACATTTCACAGAGGATGCCTTCTGAACAACAGAGGTGCTGAGAAGAGTCGTCTCCGGAGGTGAAGTCAGTACAGAAATCACAGCTTGCAGGCAGCAAGGTACATGTAATCCTTAGACATAGTAAACAGCAGAGGGAAAGCCCCAAAGCATGCAGAGAATCCAGGAAGTTGAAGTTAAAGTTAAAGAGACAGCCAGCAGATAGGCAAAACTCACAGCATAAAAGGATTATTTTTCAAGTACACTAATATTGGATAGCCAAGAATAACTCTGGTTTGTATTGCTGATGTTATAAAGTATTTGCTGTGACCGTAGATCTCCTTTAATATAATTTAACCTGTAGGAAGCTTCAGTATATGTTTGTTGGTGTTTTTCTAAATAATTTATATTGCTCTTTGTCCTGTGAAACTGTATGTAATTTATTCTGTGCAAATGGGGGCAAATTTAGGCAATTACATCTCCAGGGTGAATGTTTAAATTTGGAAACTATTTTATCACAGCCACTAGATGTAGCTCAAGGTCAAAGTACATAAGTATTTATTCCCTATGATCATCGGCTCCCCATCCAGTGGCCATTTGGCAGTATTATTCACACATTTGACCTGGAGAGAAAATAGCCTAATAACATAAAATTTTGCCCCCCATTTGCGCATAACGAATGTACTGTACATGCAGTTTCACATAATAAATAGTCCTGTGTGCATTTTTTATAAATACACCCCTTGAAGTTAAAGCTGTACTCCAGCTTTTGTTAGACTTTTCATAGTTTGTTTGGGCCAGCTTGTCCCTCACCAACATGTCTCATACCCGAAACACAGTAGAGCGTATCTGATCGGTGCTACGCCATTCAGAGAAAGCAATGTATTTTAGCAATGAATACAAAGCCTCCTTTGATTGGCAACATCTTCAGCCCGCCTCTTTGAATATTGCTTTCTCTGAATGGCTGAGGGCCGATCAGATGGACTCTACTGTGTTCTGGGTATGAGGCAGGAAGACTCAACTCGCACTCGTAGCAGATTTCCGTATGCTGTTGCCTCAGCTACATACAGTTTATACCGCACATCCAGCGGACTCACGTGTGAGGGACATAGTTTGTTTGAGCCAGCTTGTAAAGTCTAACAAAAGCTGGAGTTCAGCTTTAAAATCCAATATAGCAAGATTCAATACAGTGTGATGATCTGCAGCCATCAACCTACAACCTGAGTCATAAGGGTCAATGGATCTGGCAATGTGAGCAGGAATGGTGCTTTAGAATGGTAAACTGCAATATATTACAGTTATGTTCTTGGGTTTAGATATACATTTAAAAGGTAAATAAATCACAGGCCCCGTGTTTCAAGGTAGTGGGCAAATTGTCAGCCCTCTATTTTAAATACTGAAACTTGTTTAAAAAGCAAAGCCATAATTGCTAGCAAGTTTACGGGACACCGAATTCAACCGCAACTAGCCTAAAAACACAATGGTAACGGCAAGCACTGGCTTCAATGAATGCGATTCTCATTCTCCTCCTGTTGAGGGGTTTCCAGCATTCTGCTACGATGCACTTGCTGACTTTTACTGCCCAACAGATGTCTAGCACACAAATGGAAGAGCCAACTCAAAAGCCAAGAGGATGTTTTTAAAGAGCCGAATCTCAAATGGTTGTAACGTTTCTATCACAACGAATGCTTTGTTTCCTCGCAAGAAAATAAAACAAAAACGCACAAATTAACTGTATAAAACAGTACAATCTGTTTTTCCGGACCCAAAATAAGAATGTTTAAAAATGCCCGCTGGCTTGCATTGCAGACTTCACATGAGACACTGGGAAGGAATTTTCTTCTCAAGAGTATTAATGAGGACAAATGTGCAAATGGTGCCAACAATGAAGGGGACCAAAACCCCAACAAGAGAACTTCTCCCTTCTACTTTATAATAATGTATATTTTAGTGAAATCTTTTTTTGTTGCTATTTTCAACAAAGTGTTATGCATCAAACAAATGCAAAACAAACAGAATATCAGGTAAATCCAATAAGACTAAGCAAATCATTTCATGTGACAACACTGAAGAAATGGCACTTTGCTACAATGTAAAGTAGTGAGTGTACAGCTTGTATAACAGTGTAAATTTGCTGTCCCCTAAAAATAACTCAACACACAGCCATTAATGTCTAAACCGCTGGCAACAAAAGTGAGTACACCCCTAAGTGAAAAGGCCAAATTGAGACTAAAATTGTCAATATTTTGTGTGGCCACCATTATTTTCCAGCACTGCCTTAACCCTCTTGGGCATGGAGTTTACCAGAGCTTCACACATTGCCACTGGAGTCCTCTTCCCCTCCTCCATGATGACTTCACGGAGCTGGTGGATGTTAGAGACCTTGTTCTCCTCCACCTTCCATTTAAGGATGCCCCACAGATGCTCAATAGGGTTTAGGTATGGAGACATGCTTGGCCAGTCCATCACCTTTACCAAGAAAGTGGTCATCTTGGAGGTGTGTTTGGGGTCGTTATCATGTTGGAATACTGCCATGCAACCCAGTCGCCAAAGGGAGGGGATCATGCTCTGCTTCAGTATGTCACAGTACATGTTGGCATTTATGGTTCCCTCAATGATCTGTAGCTCCCCAGTGCCGGCAGCACTCATGCAGCCCCAGACCATGACACTCCCACCACCATGCTTGACTGTAGGCAACACACACTTGTCTTTGTACTCCTCACCTGGTTGCCGCCACACACGCTTGACACCATCTGAACCAAATAAGTTTATCTTGGTCTCATCAGACCACAAGACATGGTTCCAGTAATCCATGTCCTTAGTCTGCTTGTCTTCAGCAAACTGTTTGCAGGCTTTCTTATGCATCATCTTTAGAAGAGGCTTCCTTCTGGGACAACAGCCATGCAGACCAATTTGATGCAGTGTGCGGTGTATGGTCTGAGCACTGACAGGCTGATCCCCCACCCCTTCAACCTCTGCAGCAATGCTGGCAGCACTCATATGTCTATTTCCCAAAGACAACCTCTGGATATGACGCTGAGCACGTGCACTCAACTTTGGTCGACCACGGCGAGGCCTGTTCTGAGTGGAACTTGTCCCGTTAAACCGCTGTATGGTCTTGGCCACCGTGCTGAAGCTCAGTTTCAGGGTCTCGGCAATCTTCTAATAGCCTAGGCCATCTTTATGTAGAGCAAAAAATTTTTTTTCATATCTTTAGAGAGTGCTTTGCCATGAGGTACCATGTTGAACTTCCAGTGTTCAGTATGAGAGAGTGAGAGTGATAACACCAAATTTAACACACCTGCTCCCCAATCACACCTGAGAACACTTGTAATCACACCTTGTAACACTAACAAGTCACATGACACGGGGGAGGGAAAATGGCTAATTGGGCCCAATTTGGACATTTTCACATAGGGGTGTACGCACTTTTGTGGCAAGCGGTTTAGACATTAATGGCTGTGTGTTGAGTTATTTTGAGGGGACAGCAAATGTACACTGTTATACAAGCTGTACACTCACTACTTTACATTGCAGCAAAGTGTAATTTCTTCAGTGTTGTAACATGAAATGATATACTGGGGGTCCCCTATTTACAAACATCCGACTTACAAACGACTCCTACTTACAAACGGAGGGAGACAAGAGGAAGTTAGAGGAAATCCACCCCTAGGAAGGGAAATTCACTCCTGTAAGAGTTAATATGGGAAAAAGGTGTCTCCACTGATGCTTTATCACCAGTCCATGTTTCCCTAACAACCCAAAATTTTCAAAATCCAATTGTCATTGGGACAGAAGGTGAGGTGAAATCTTCTGAACAGGGACACAGACAG
>CM053034.1:24289251-24422822 GCA_028564925.1 Lithobates sylvaticus
GCGCGGTGTAGAGTTCACTCAGAGCTGTTTAGGTTCGGCAATTTTCGTAAGCTCCGTAGTCCTTCGTACTGCGCAAGCGCTGCGCCTGCGCAGTACAGGGGGTCCTTATCTGGCGGGGGAACTTATTTTGGCAGGACACCGGAATTACACTACTGCCCTCTAGTGACAGTAGATGTAATTGAGGTAACTAAGCCCAAGTAATGGGAACTGCGTTACCATGAGGGGAAAAGTAATCAGTTAGAATACTCGTTACCCTCTAAAGTAACTGCGTTAGGTAACTCAGTTTATTTTAACTCAGTTACCTACATCACTGGAGACCTGACAGGGTCTCTTTAAAAGAGTTCTATAATAAACATACACTTACTTTTTATAATGTTAGCATTGTAATAACAATACAAACAACTTTTTTGACAGTCTAATGTAATCTTACTGGCATAGCTCCCAACTGTCCCGGATTTCGAGGGACTGTCCCTGATTTGGAACAAAGTTCCTCTGTCCCGCCTTCCTCCTCATTTGTCCCTCATTTTGGTCTGATCTTTATAGTTGTGTATAAAAAGCATTATTTACCTTTAAAAAAAGGGCTTCACATTGCTAAACCTTTCATCCAATTTCTAAATTGCTGCATTTGTAAGTTTCAGAAGCCAGTATAAAGGAACAGTAGTGGTTAAAAAAAAAAAAAAAAAAAAAGGACTTCTGGGTTTAACAAATCATTTTTTTTTGTATAATTCTCCTTTAACCACTTGCTTACCAGGCACTTAAACCCCCCTCCTATCCAGACCAATTTTCAGCTTTCGGTGCTCTCACGCTTTGACTGACAATTACTCAGTCATGCAACATTGTATCCAAATGAATTTTTTGTCCTTTTTTTCCCCACAAATAGAGCTTTCTTTTGGTGGTATTTGGTCGCCTCTGGGTTTTTTATTTTTTGCGCTATAAATGAAAAAAGACCGAAAATTTTGAAAAAAAACAAATTTTTCTTTGTTTCTGTGATAAAATTTAAGAAATTATTAATTTTTCTTCAGAAATTTTGGCCACAATTTATACTGCTACATATCTTTGGTAAAAATAACCCAAATTAGTGGATATTATTTGGTCTTTGTGAAAGTTAGAGACTCCACAAACTGTGGTGCGAATTATACAAAATGGATCGCACCTGACGTACTGGTGGCCGATCTCATTTCTTGTGACCCGAACAAGCCAGGAAAGTACAAATACCCCCCAAATGACCCCTTTTTTGAAAGTAGACATTCCAAGGTATTTAGTAAGAGGCATGGTGAGGTTTTTGATGATGTCATTTTTTTTCCACAATTCTTTGCAAAATGAATTATTTTTTTATTTTTTTCTACAAAAATTTCATTGTAATAGGTTATTTCTCTCACATGGCATGTTTATACCACAATTGACACCCCAAAATAAATTCTGCTACTCCTCCTGAGTATTACGATACCACATGTGTGAGACTTTTTCACAGCCTGGCCACTTAGAGAGGCCCAAAATTCAGGGAGCGCCATCACGTGTTCTAGGAGCATAAATTACACATCTAAATTGTTGACTACCTATTACACTATTGAAGGCCCTGGAGCACCAGGACAATGACACGTGACACTGACGTGGCACTGATGACAGATGGTACTAATACGGGGCACTGATGACACGTGACACTGATGACAGATGGCACTAATATGTGGCACTGATGAGAGATGGCACTGATATCACGTGGCACTAATATGTGGCACTGATGGGAGATGGCACTAATACGTGGCACTGATGACACGTAACACTGATGACAGATGGCACTGATACGTGGCATTGATGAAAGGTGGCACTGATGACAGATGGCACTAATACGTGACAATGATGACAGATGGCACAAATACGTGACAATGATGACAGATGGCACAAATACGTGACACTGATGACAGATGGCACTAATATGTGGCACTGATGACACGTGACACTGATATGGCACTGATGACAGATGGCACTGATGACAGGTGGCACTATGTGGCACTGACGACAGGTGGCACTGACGACAGGTGGCACTGACGACAGGTGGCACTGGGGACAGATGGCACTGGGGACAGATGGCACTGGGGACAGATGGCACTGGGGACAGATTGCACTGGCAGATGGCACTGGGGACAGATTGCACTGGCAGATGGCATTGGGGACATATGGCACTGTCAGATGGCATTGGGGACAGATTGCAGTGGTGGCAGTGGGCACAGATGGCACATTTTGTTTTATTTATTTATTTCACACTTACGGCGCTGCAGCCGTTCATCTCCCCCTCCTCACACGCTGTCTCTGTGTGAGGAGGGGGAGTGGCGTTGAGAGATGATCTCATATGTTTACATATGAGATCATCTCCCATTGGACACGCCGATCGCTCTGTAAACGGCCGCTGTGATTGGCCATGTCCGAGGGACACGGGCAACACAGAATTTCCCTGCTGCGCGCTCATGAGCGCGCACAGGGAACGAGGAAAGGGGAGGCCGTCATATGACGTCCTCCCGGGATTTCACATCCGCGCCGAGGCTGTCATTCGGCTATGGCCGGATGTGAAGTGGTTAAGGTGGCATGGCAGGGGGTGTGTCCTATGCCTACATACTTTTACTAATAGGAAGTTGGGAGGTATGTACTGGTTAAAATCTCCTTTCATGTAGTGAGTGCTGCCTGTCAGCTGGCTATCACTCCTCACAACATCCTGGATTCCCTGCATGCTTTGCAGCGTCTCCATTTCTAAGAACTACACATACATTGGAAGAACTTTCCGCCTGCAAGGTGCCTCAGCTTCCTGAAACTCCTGTTCTCAGCAACTTTATAGCTCAGAAGGCAGGCTCAGTGAAATGTGTGACCCAGCAGTGCCTACTCCCTGGGCATAGTGAATATGTGTCACAGAATTCAAGGAAGTAAATGTGGAAATTAATATATGATTTTAAATTTTGACCATAGATACACTTTAAACTAATTCTTTTGTTTTGTTTTTCTGAGGTAGTTGAAGATTAGACCTTATTATTAGAGCCATTCATGCAGAATCCAAAGTAACCTAAATCTTTTTGCAGATTTTCTTACAAAAAAGAATTGTATTTTCTCCCAAAACAAATGTTTAAAATGGTTCTAAAGGCTAAAAGTAAAAAAAAAAAGAAGCTTGCCATTCCCCCTTCCCTTATACTTACGTGAGCCTGATATCGATCCAGCGCTGTGAACAAATTCAGTGTCTCTCTTTGCTCGCTCCCTCCTCACTGGACATAGAGGCAGCAGTGAGAGCCATTGGCTCCTACTGCTGTCAATAACAGACTGTGAGGATATGGCGGGGGGGGGGGGGGGGGCTGAACCGGTCTCTTTTTTTTTTTTTTTTTGTTAAAAAGAGTTTTATTAATGAAATAGAACACAGAACAAAAAGCAATACAGTTAAGGTAATGCCAAGACATCCTCACAAATACAGAATAAGCAGTTGTAAACACAGTGTGTACTTATAGAGAAGCATATGATAAATATTGAGAAAAAAAATATACAGCCCAACCTAGCCTTCCATGAGTTAGTACAGCATCCACCACAACCAAGACCTTTAGGGAAGCCACTCTTTCTTTGGTATCTTTTAGAAAGATTGCATAGTTACATTCAGAGAACATAAAACAGGAAAAGGACCTAACCAATGAGTAATCTGACTAACACAAATTCCAGCGGTCTCCAAACCTGGGGTACCCACCCAGGGACCCCATAAGTTGTCAAATTCACGGGGGGCGTCTCCTATGTTGATAGATATATTTCTCCAACCTAAGGGTTTCCCCCATGCATTGTATGCATTGTTTATGTGTAGGAGAGTCACTAGACTTCCAGTTTCTAAGTATTACCCTCCAAGCTTGAAAGAGAGCTCTGGCCACCGCCTCTCTCCGGGCTCTGTTTTTTAATGGACACACAGAGCCTGGCTCAGAATCGAGCCCTCACAAGTGCCCACATAGCAATATGGGGGCACTTGGAAGGGGAAGGAGGAGCCTGGAACGCCTGTGACGGACCGCAGAAGAAGATCGGGGCTGTTTTTTGCAAAACCATTACTCAGAGCAGGTAAGTATAAGGCTGGTTTCACATTGGTGCAATGTCAGACATTGCATGTGATTCGCACTGCTGTGCAAATCACATGCGATGTCTGTGATGCAAATTCAGCCATACATATTGTATAGTTGAATTTGCATCGCATTTGGACCTTTTTTTTCTCCGCACCTCAATTGGATGGCATGGGTGTTCACACCCAATGCGATCTGATTCCTGTCCGCAATGACAGTTCACAGTGTGATATGCAAACCGATCTGGGGGTGTCATTAACTTTGTATTGACACTCCCAGTGGTTTGCATAAGACAGTGTGAACTGCCTGCGAGTCAGGTGCAATGCGGAAACTGGCAGTGGATTTGCAGGGTTTCCCGCATCGCACCAAAGGCCTTTTGTACACTGCCGTTTAAAAAAAGCTCAGTACAGTGTTTTTTTTATTTTTTTTTAACTGATATAAAATGCAGCCCATTGTTTACAATGTACCTATCCCCACCGGCGAGTAAACAAGCGCTGTGTATTTCTGAGTAAAAAAAAAAAACTGAAAAATCGGCATTCTGGTCAGTATTTTGTGCTGATGCGTACAAATATGCACATATAAACATAAATTTTAATTAATTTTCACTAGGAATGTATTGTGCGAAAGCGCATATAAATACATGCAAAACAAACAGCGGAAATTACGTCAAAAAAAGTAGTTCAAACATCAGTACTGTGTGCAAGAGGCCTAACATATCTTTTATTTTAAAAAATGTCCATTACAATCCTTTTTGGCTTCAGTTAATCAGTATTTCCTCTTGCTCAAGATAGGTTGATTTTCTGTAGGACTGGACCTTCAGCATTGTGTTAGGGGATTATAAGAGATTTTTGTTCACGCCTTTCACATTGAGATTGCCTGCAAAGCTTCAAAATTAAAAGTATTTTGACCTCCACTGTACAGAAACAGCCTGGATTTGTTTAATGGCTGTGTACGTTTATGTGGAGAATAAGTTTGTTTATATTATAAATGTGCAAGTTTATTTTGTCTGATTGCTCAATATTTTATTTCAAGTTTTGTCTTTTACATATTAAGAAAAAGGAATCTGTAATCCATCTCAGATGTTTTGCAGATTTTAACATCCCAGGGCAGTTTTTATGGTGTGCTGAGTTATTAATATCCTGCGCATTTTAAATGTTTAATAATTATTTTTACAGGACGTATTTTAGGAACTAATTTAGACTTATGATAATAAAATGCACAAACTGTTTTATAGTTTCTCTTTGTAGCCTCAGCAACGATCGTGATTGAACTTTCCACAGTGTTACCAGATACAGCGTGTACATTATCTCACAAAAGTGAGTACACCCCTCACATTTTTGTAATTTTTTTTATATCTTTTCATGTGACAACACTGAAGAAATGACACTTTGCTACAATGTAAAGTAGTGAGTGTTCAGCTTGTATAACAGTGTAAATTTGCTGCCCCCTTAAAATTACACGGCCATTAATGTCTAAACCACTGGCAACAAAAGTGAGTACACCTCTAAATGAAAATGTCCAAATTGGGCCCAAAGTGTCAATAATTTGTGTGGCCACCATTATTTGGCCTTAACTCTCTTGGGCGTGAAGTTCAGTAGAGTTTCACAGGTTGCCACTGAAGTCCTCTTCAACTCCTCCGTTATGACATCAAAGAGCTGGTGGATGTTAGAGACCTTGCGCTCCTCCACCTTCCATTGAGGATGCACCACAGATGCTCAATAAGGTTTAGGTCTGGAGACATGCTTGGCCAGTCCATCACCTTTATCCTCAGCTTCTTTAGCAAGGCAGTGGTCGTCTTGGAGGTGTGTTTGGGGTTGTTATCATGTTGGAATACTGCCCTGCGGCCCAGTCTCCGAAGGGAGGGGATCATGCTCTGCTTCAGTATGTCACAGTACATGTTGGCATTCATGGTTCCTTCAATGATCTGTAGCTCCCCAGTCCCGGCAGCACTCATGCCGCCCCAGACCATGACCCTCCCACCACCATGCTTGACTGTAAGCAAGACACGCTTGTCTTTATACTCCTCACCTGGTTTCTGCTAAACATGCTTGACACCATCTGAGCCAAATAAGTTTATCTTGGTCTCCAGTGTTAATTTTGTCAACTAAAAAGTTTTCGTCAAAAATCTTGTCAGTGGCATTTTTACGAAAACTAAACTAAAAGTACAGCACATATTCGTCCACTGACGAAAATCAAATCCATGTTTGTTCTTTAACGAAAATGGCAAGGAGGGACGTTTACCCTCGCGAACTACCGTATTTATCGGCTTGTAACACATTGCGTGCGTGTTATATACGCCGATATATGTTTTTACCAACGAGGGGGGGGGGGAAGTATGCTGCGGTCCGCCACGGGTGCCACTCATTGGGGGGGGGGGGTGTCAGATCGCCCGCTCCGCCTCTGCTGGCCCTTGGATAGCACTGCCAGCATAGTCTAAAGTTAGGAAAAAATCACTGCCAGCCCCTTCTCCCACACGGCTCCTCCTGTGTCACTCTCATTGTAATACGAAGCTTATAAATACCTCAATAGCTCCGTTCTTGTCGGCCGCTCTCCTCCGAGTGTTGTTTTAGATTGAAGGAGGAGAGCGGTCAATGAAAGAAGGGAACTATTGAGGTATTTAGAGACTTTAATTTACAATAACACTGACACAGGAGGAGCAGCATATGAGAAAGTCATGGCAGTGATTTATTCTTAAATTTAGTGTATGCTGGCAGTGCTGTCCCAGGAGACTGGGGGGTCTCCTGGGAGTGCAGGGGGGCTGTGTCATTTTAGTCGATTAAAATACAATGACTATTATGGGACTAAAACTGAAAAATTTGCAGAAGACTAAAATTGGACTAAAACTAAATGCCATTTTAGTCCTAAGACTAAGACTTGAAGCTAAATCGAAATTTGCTGCCAAAATTAACACTGTCTCATCAGACCACAGGACATGGTTCTAGTAATCCATGTCCTTAGTCTGCTTGTCTTCAGCATAATGTTTGCAGGCTTTCTTGCGCATCATCTTTTGAAGAGGCTTCTGTGACTACAGCCATGCAGACCAGTTTGATGCAGTGTTGGACGAATGGTCTGAGCACTGACAGGCTGACCCCCCACCCCTTCAACCTCTGCAGCAATGCTGGCAGCACTCATACGTCTATTTCCCAAAGACAACCTCTGGATATGACGTTGAGCACGCGCACTCAACTTCTTTGGTCGACCATGGCGAGGCCTGTTCTGAGTGGAATGTGTCCTGTTAAACCGCTGTATGGTCTTGGCCACCATGGTGCAGCTCAGTTTCAGGGTGTTGGCAATCTTCTTATAGCCTAGGCCATCTTTATGTAGAGCAACAATTATCTTTTTCAGATCCTCAGAGAGTTCTTTGCCATGAGGTGCCATGTTGCACTTCCAGTGACCAGTATGAGAGAGTGAGAGTGAAAACACCAAATTTAACACACCTGCTCCCCATTCACACCTGAGACCTTGTAACACTAACGAGTCACATGACACTGGGGAGGAAAAATGGCTAATTGGGCCCAATTGGGACATTTTCACATAGGGGTGTACTCACTTTTGTTGTCAGCGGTTTAGACATTAATGGCTGTGTGTTGAGTTATTTTGGGGGGAAAGCAAATTTACACTGTAAGGCCCCTTTCACACTGAATCGTTTTTCAGGCACTACAACGCTAAAAATAGCGCCTGTATAGCGCCTGAAAAAAACGTGTCCTTTCACACTGGAGCGGTGCGTGACAGTAAAAAAAGTCCTGCTAGCAGCATCTTTGGAGCTGTGAAGGAGCGGTGTATTCACTGCTCCTATACCACTCCTACCCATTGAAATCAATGGGACACTGCGGCAATACCGCCGGCAAAGCGCCGCTGCAGCGGTGCTTTGCGGTGCTTTGCGGGGGTTTTAACCCTTTTTTGGCCGCTAGCGGGGGTTAAAACCACCCTTCTAGCGGCCGAATACCGCTGCTAAAACGACGGTATAAATATAGCGCTGCTTTACCACTGACGCCGCTCCTGCCCCAGTGTGAAAGGGGCCTTATACAAGCTGTACACTCACTACTTTACATTGTAGCAAAGTGTAATTTCTTCAGTGTTGTCACAAAAATGTGAGGGGGTGTACTCACTTTTGTGAGATACTGTATTTGTGTAATGAAGGTTCTTGTCCAAAGTTCCTCTTTATCTCCGTAGACATTCAGGAGAGGTATAGTTGAAAGGAAAATTTTGCTATGGCGGCACCCAAGCGGTGTCACAGCTCCCTGTGTCCATTCAGACACGGAGACCCGGTTCAGCCCCGCCCCCTCTCTCTCCTGATTGGTTAACTAACTTTGGCTGAGACACAGCAGCGACACCTTTTGGCTCCCGCTGCTGTCAATCATTTAGGAGCAGAGTCCTGGACGGCCGAGGAACTCGTGGATATCGCTGGAGAGAGTTGGGACTCAGGTAAGTATTAGGGGGCTGATACACTTTTTTATCTTAATGCATTAAGATAAAAAAAACCTTCTGACTTTAAAACCACTTTAATATCGAACTCTAATTTCAAAGGTTGTACTCTCTAGTTTTTCAAACACTGACACAATTTACATGGCATTATGTGACCTAAAATCCATTTCACAGCAGAAGGTAATTCAGGTTGTAGTACCCCTACAGAAACGAACCTATCTTGTGGATACCAGCGTTAAGGTTCGTTCACACTGAATGTAGCATGGGATCGGTTAAACTTAATTTCCATCAGAACTCATACTTTCTGTTTTAGGAATAGTGAAAGTCTTATGCACTTAAAGCGGGATTCCACCCTAAAGTGGAACTTCCGGAACCCTCCCCCCCTCCGGTGTCACATTTGGCAGGGGGGAGGGGGGTGCAGATACCTGTCTAAGACAGGTATCTGCACCCACCTCTGGGCATAAACTCCCACGGGAGTGTACGCCACTTCCTGTCCTGGCGCGTTGTCTGTCGGGACACACACGTCCCGGCAGACAGCGCTGAAGATTCTCATTGCGCTGCGCAACTCGCACATGCGCAGTAGGGAACCCGGGAAGTGAAGACACTTCCTGATTCCCTCACTGAGAATGGTGCCGACAGCAGCAGAGAGCCGATCGATCGGCCTCTGCTGCCCACATCGCTGGAACCTGTGACAGGTAAGTGTCCATTCATTAAAAGTCAGCAGCTGCAGTATTTGTAGCTGCTGGCTTTTAATTTTTTATTTTTTTTAGGTACCATCCCGCTTTAAAGACTTAGTTCACCTTTACCAAACAAACTGCAGGTAAGGGGTGCGTTTAGATAAAATCAAACTGTGCAGTTTTGACCAAAGTTAAATAATGCCCTTGCTATAGGTGCAGGTCATTTGCATACCTCCTAAAGCCTGGCAATGAAACTCCAAGAGATGTCATCATCCCGTCTGGCCTTGTTGCTAGGATGTTGCTAAGACAGCGGATTCAGACCCCCCCTCACATGCGCTCTCTCTACCCTGTTGCAGTAGTTCTGAGCTCAGTGATGCTGAAGCGGAGAAGATAATGGACCACACATGTGCAGAGAGCTCACTCCTGTGATTGTGAGGGTTACAGCTTGGAATGTCTTAGCAACTTCCTAGCAACAAGCCAGCATGGGATATTGCTATCTCTGTAAGTTTAGTAAGGTAACTTAATGGCCTACGCCTATAACAATTGCATTGTTTAAAGCCAATCTTCGCTGCATCTGAGAACCACAGACCAAAAACACCATTTAATTTATTGTTAATATTTAAAGCAAACTCCCCTATCCACCCATGTCTTTATTTGTTTTATTATTTTTTTGAGAAATCACTTTTAAAAACACCCTCCTATCAAATAAATGATTGAACCAGAAAAACACCCTATAATTTCTGGCCATGGCCGTCTTGAGTAAGGGCAAATGATTCAGTAGAGTGTGCTTATCTGAGAAAACCCCTCCTGAAGACTCCTGGGATGTATGACATCATTTTCCTAGGCAAGAAACCAGGAAGTAACTGAAGAAATGTTAAAAAATAAAGTTTCACACAAGTAAATATGATGTACTTTATTATCTATGTGCTAATGCTGGAGGATTAAAAATAATCAATGTTGATTGGGAGAGTGTTATTTTTGGTGAAAGCTGCACTGCTTTTTTTTTTTTTTTTTTTTTTTTATCTATAGGTACCCCTTACCTACATAGACGTTTTTTCGAAAAAGGTGAACTAGCCATTTGGGTATACCGTATATACTCGAGTATAAGCCGAGTTTTTCAGCACATTTTTTTTGTGCTGAAAGTGCCCCCCTCGGCTTATACTCGAGTCAAGCACTTTTCTGCAGCAAAGAAATACATTTTCCGACCCGACTTTGCGGCCCCGTATCTCGGCCACAAATTCGGGTTGGAAAATGTAATTTTTTGCTGCAGAAAAGTGCTTGACATTTTCCGACCCGAATTTGGGGCCTCGTATCTCGGGGTCACTTGGTGCCAGGAACCCCAAATTTGGTGTGCAAACCCAGTGGAACCAACATTACAACATATCCAAATGTGGGGTTCCTGTTGTGGTGCTGGTTCCACTGGGTTTGCACACCAAATTGGGTTACTAGCACCAAGTGGCCCCGAGATACAGGGCCCCAAAGTTGGTCAACTGTGTCCATCTGCAGCAATGTCATTCCGGGACCTTTTGGATGCAGCTAGGGGGCCCCTAGGAACCCTTAACTACCAAGTTTGAAGTTCAGGGGACCTATGGCTGCAAATGGGCACAGTGAGGCTGCAAATGGGCATTGTTGACCCTCTTTTCCACTTACAGTAGCTGCGCATTTCTCACCCTAGGCTTATACTCGAGTCAATAAGTTTTTACCCAGTTTTTTGTGGTAAAATTAGGTGCCTCGGCTTATATTCGGGTCGGCCTATACTCGAGTATATACGGTACATATTTTTTGTATAGTTACATTGGTGTCGCCTGAACTGATGTAAGTATATATGTGTCGTGCCTGACTGATTCCTGTTGAAGCTGGAAATCGATGTAGTAGTCTCCACTACCACAGTGATCGTCGCTAGCTTCTGGGGCCCCTGCTGAGCTTCTGTCCTGCTGTTACTGAACACCGGATGTCACTTGCTGAGCATTCAGAGAACATTTAGCATTTTCTCAATAAATGCAATACGAGGTGGTGATTGTGATGTCACTGCCCTGCCTCTCTGCCTCTCCATCTTGTCCAATTAGAGAACGTTTTGCATTCATTGAGAAACTGCAAAGAGTTCTCTAAATGGTGCCCATGCTGAGTGAGTGCCCTTCTATGTTCACTAAGCAGCAGGGCAGCCGCTCGGTATGAGACCAAGTGGTTAGTAACAAGCAGTGTAGTAATGGTGCCTTCATCAGTGATTTCCAGCTCCCATGGGGATCCCATATGTATGGTATTAACATTCTTACATGGACCAATGTAACTATGCAAAAGTATGCATACCTGAACTGTTTCCTGCTCCTGTCCATGTCGATGAGCCAGTTTGCCACAGACGACATGCTTTTTTTTCCCTATGAACTTAACAAATGAAGCTGGAGTGAGGAGGACTCTGGGTCATTCTCCAGTTCATTGAATTGGTACAGCCATGATTTATTACCTATCACTGCATCAACAAGTGGAAGTTATATGTTCTCCAAGAATAGCTGCGTACAGTCTTAGCTCTTGGGAGAAATAAATACAATTCAGGATGCGCCCTCAAAGTGATCTTACTGGCTGCATCTACTTCCACTTGAATAGAACAAGTTAGGGATAACAGATGTTGTTCGGGGAAAGGAGGAAGCCGTGGCAGATACCCAGCAAGGGTCATGTCAAACTTCAGCCCTGTACCTTTCTTGATCATGGAAAAAGTAATGGGACTTTAACTGTCCAAAAGGATTTTTTTCAATTCATTCTTGAGGTTAGGGAGCCTGCAGAAATCGGTAATCTGGGCTCTCTTCTGCAGCCACCCTCTGCCAAAGGGGACTGATGTTAAGCCAGAGCCGGCCAATGAGTTTCTCTGTCTGAACATTCATCCTTCCTTTGGTACATGACCAGTGCCTCTGATGGGAGCCCAGGGCACTATTTTCTCCTGCAAAGACAAGTGAATTCACTCTTCCTTTTCCCCTTTATGAGGTTTAAGTAAACCTGTGGCCAAGTTATGGACTACATGGACTTTTGTTTACATGAAATACATTATCAAAAGTATTGGGACACCTGCCTTTTACACGCACATGAACTTTAATGGCATCCCGGTCTTAGTCCCTAGGGTTCAATATTGAGTTTGCCCACCCTTTGTAGTCATAGCAGCTTCAACTCTTCTGGGAAGGCCGTCCACAATGTTTTGGAGGTCCATAAAGACATGGATGAGCGAGTTTGGGGTCCTGACCTCAACCCGATAGAACAACTTTGGGATAAATTAGAGTGGAGACTGCGAGCCAGGCCTTCTCGTCCACATCAGTGCCTGACCTCACAAATGTGCTGCTGAAAGAATGGTCAAACATCCCCATAGACACACTCCTAAACCTTGTGGACGGCCTTCCCAGAAGAGTTGAAGCTGTTATAGATGCAAAGGGTGGGCCAATGCAATATTGAACCTTACAAGCCAAGTCCTGCATCCCCCTACTATGGAAACAGCAAAACCCACCAACCATAGCATTGTGGCTAAAAAAAGTAGAAGACATAAACAGGATGGAGGACTTGCTAATGACAGCAGCGTACAGACACGAGACATATCAGAGAACCTGGACCCATTGGAATTTATTCAAGTACTCAGAAGGTAAATCTCTATTTATAACATGAACATTATCGGTGGGAAAGAAGTGTCACTACTTTACACGCATAACTTGAGGTGCAGTCATAACCCACCCAGATTGCCATCCCCCTAATCCTAGATTCCAAGATTTGGAAAGTGCCATCAAAAATCTTTACAAAATGTGCACAATTTTGGAAAGCGTTTTTTGAATTCTCCAGGTTACAGGCAGCTTGCTGAGCCTTAGGGGTGCTTCATTTAATCGCTTCAGCCCTGGAGGATTTTACCCCCTTCCTTACCAGAGCACTTTTTGCGATTGGGCACTACGTCGCTTTAACTGACAATTGCGCGGTCGTGCGACGTTGCACCCAAACAAAATTGATGTCTTTTTTTTCCCCACAAATAGAGATTTATTTTGGTGGTATTTGATCACCTCTGCGGTTATTATTTTTTACGCTATAAACAAAAGAAGAGCGGCAATTTTGAAAAAAAACATAATATTTTTTACTTTTTGCTATAATATTTAATTTTTTTAACAAAAAAAACAAATTTTTTACTCCTTTTAGGCCGTTATGTATTCTTCTACATATTTTTGGTAAAAAAAAATTGCAATAAGCGTATATTGAATGGTTTGCGCAAAAGTTATAGCGTGTACAAAATAGGGGATAGATTTATTGCATTTTTTTTTTTTTTTTTTTTTACTAGTAATGGCGGCGATCTGCGATTTTTTTTTCATGACTGCGACATTGCGGCGGACACTTTTGACACATTTTTGGGACCATTCACATTTACACAGCGATCGTTGCTATAAAATTGCACTGATTACTGTGTAAATGTGACTGGCAGGGAAGGGGTTAACACTAGGGGGCGCTGCAGGGGTTAATATGTTCCCTATGGTAGTGGTTCTAACTGTGGGGGGAGGGGACTCACAAGGGGAGGAGACCGATCGGTGTTCCTCTGTACTGGGAACACACCATTGGTCTCCTCTCCACTCACAGGACGTGGATCTGTGTGTTTACACACACAGATCCACGGTCCTGCTGTGTTCCCGGGCAATCGCGGGTTCCCGGCGGACATTGCGGCCGCCGGGCACGCGCACCGGGTCCCGAGTGACGCCGCTGGCACACGCGCCCCCTAGGCGGCCGGGAATGGGAGGACATCATATGACGTCCACCTAGGATGGGAGATCCACATTGTGGACGTCATATGACAGTCTGTGGACGTCATATGACAGTCCGCGGTATTGAAGTGGTTAAAGTGGTAGTAAACACTGCTGGGATACTTGTACCTACAGGTAAGCTTACCTGTAGGTACAAGGAATATCTCCTAAATGTGCACCATTGAAGAGATTCAGTGTTGTTCCAGCCGGTGATGACAACGCCATATGCGCTCTGAGAGAATGGTATTCCCGTGCCGTTCCTTCAGAACTCTGTGCCGAGGTCTGCTTGCACGGGAGTAGCATAATCGTGGCTCGGTCATTAAAGCAGCCACAGCCTGTGAACCTGGAAGGAAGACGGGGTTAAGATGGAAGCCTCTACAGCGGTGACAGCACGCCACTGGAGGGCTTCACTTTAAGGTAAGTATTTCATAATGTGCTATTTTGCCCCGCATATTAGCATATTATGCTCTTAACTTGCAGGAAGATTTTTTATTTTTTTTGTTTTTATGTGCATGAGTTTACTACCGCTTTTAAGAAATCATATATGTTTTATGAAATCTCTGAGACTAAATTGCAATCTATGTACTGTATGTATTTTTTGAACAGGCATGATTATCTAATTTAGATGTATTCCCATATTTAATTTACATGTGTGACCATTATAATGATTTTTGGAAGAGCCTGAATGTTGAGCTCCAGTCAGTGACTTTGTGTAGGCTGAGATCATCAGTTTTCTGCAGGCAGGAGGAAGGCCTTTCCTTGGTCTCCTCTCCCCCAGTGATCAGACTTAAAAATAGCAACTTTGTAGCAAGTCACAAGATGACAAGGCTGCAGATTCATATATCATTTATTTCCTGGAATCCATCTGCCCCTAGCTAAAGCATACAGGCAGGGGTGTGTGCTTAGTTGAATAAGCCCCTCCTCCCCCTTTTGAAGACTTATGAGATGTATCTTGTTTTAGGCCAGAAACCAGGAAGCCACTAAGGAAATGTAAAGAAAAATCTTGAAAACAAGTAAATACTGTATAATATACCTTCCTATCTATTTGCTAATGCTAGCAGCATAAGGATTACAATGAGGCAATGCTGATTGAGAGAGCTTAGTTATGCTTTATTGTTGGTACTGTACCTTGTACTGATTTTTCTTTTGTTTATTTATCTAAACTTAGTCTTTAAGCATGCCCACATTCCTGGTGATATCCAGGAATCTGTCATGTTGCCACAAATGGAAACCTACATTAGAATTTAAACACGTATACAAAAAAAAAATGCATTCGCATGAGATGCTTCCACTTTTTTTTTTTCAACCTACAAAGCTATACTTACACTTTAATATGATCTATCAACACTGCAGTGCTGCAAGGAATACAGAGATAAGGAAGGATAAACCCCTAACAGGAAATACAGTGATGAAGCAGGATAAACCCCTCGCAGGTAGCAGCCCTGCCCTCACTAAAGGCATTCCGGCCATTCGCTTTGCCAGTCTGTAAAAACACAAATTTGCAAATTCTTGCCTTTGGATTCCACTATTGTTTGTAGACTTTCTTTTTTTTGTTTGAAAATATTTATACATAATTCTTGTATGCACAACATTCTGTATTTCCTGCCTGGAATGTTAAGTGCCTGTTTGTAGAGATTTGATAGTGGTCTGTACTGTAAATTTGTCTTTTCACATTGAAGTTTTATATATTTAAGCCTAACCTTCACTTGGGATTAGCATTACTAGAGAAGTACTCTTTGCATCAAAGCATACAGTGCCTTGAAATAGTATTCATACCCTTTGACATTTTCCAATTTTTTTTTATGTTACAACCAAAACGTAAATGTATTTTATTGAGATTTTATGTGATAGACAAACACAAAGTGCCACATAATTGTGAAGTGGAAGTAAAATGATAAATGGTTTTCAACATTTTTTACAAATATCTGAAAAGTGTGGTGTGCATTTGTATTCAGCCTCCTTTTAGCTCTGATACCCCTAACTAAAATCTAGTGGAACCAATTGCCTTCAGAAGTCTTCTAGTTAGTTAATAGAGTACTCCTGTGTGTAATTTAATCTCAGTATAATAAATACAGCTGTTCTGTGAAGCCCTCAGAGGTTTGTTAGAGAACCTTAGTGAAAAACACAAACAGCATCATGAATACCAAGGAACACACCAGACAGGTCAGGGATAACGTTGTGGAGAAGTATAAAGCAGGGTTAGGTTATAAAGAAATATCCAAAACTTTGAACATCTCACAGAGTATGGCACAACCGCAAACCTACCAAGACATGTCCGTCCACCTAAACTGACAGGCCGGGCAAGGAGAGCATTCATCAGAGAAGCAGCCAAGAGGCCAGGGGCTGATCCAGAGTCTAGTCTTGGGAGGTGCACTGCCAGAAAATATTTTGCCGGCAATTTATCGGGGAAATGGCTGGTGTTGGCGCTTTATTCATCCTGGCACCATGATTGTTATGGTGTCAGGATGATTGAAGCACATTATTTCTATTATCACATTGTTATATAAAATGAAATATTTCAACTCGCCATGATGCAGAATCAGTGGGAGCCCTGAGTGTGTCACTTGCCACTGTCACCTGCCACCAGATGCGGATTGTCACTTGCCACATCTCCTGCCATACGTTGCTGATTGTTACTTGCCACGTCGCCTGTCACCAGTTGTAGATTGTCACTTGCCTCATCACCTTCCAGAAGTTGCAGATTGTCACTTGCCACATCACCTGCCACAAGTTACAGATTGTCACTTGCCACTGTTGCCACACCTACCCCGCAAGTCCCCTTATTCCCCCGGTTAGTCCTACAGACATGCACATATGAACATGCCTATGTACGAAAATAATTATTGTGCTGCACATGTTATGTATCCCTGCATCCTCATGATAGCATACATTGCTAGGGCCATTGTTCACACTTAACTCTAAAGTTATGACCAGTTCTAAAAGATTGTCCATGGGCAAATTTTAGTACTGCCATTTTTCACCATTTCATGGGCGCACAAATTAATCATGGTTGTGACATGTTTGGTATCTACTAGAGCTGCAAGATTCTGCCCAAAATGAGAATCACAATTGTTTTGCTTAGAATAAAGATCACGATTCGATCACGATTCTCGCGGCGTAACATCATCTTTCACATTATACAAAAAAATTGGGCTAACTTGAATGTTTAGTTTTTTTTTTAATTCATTAAAGTGTATTTAAAAAAAAAATAACAAATTGCATTTTTTTTTTTTATTCTTTATTTATTCCACATACAGCAGGGGAATAGACAATATTCATGGGGCACATAACCAGGGTAGATAATACATTTCACATCATGTCCATTTACACCTATGCCTTCTTTTCTTATCTATTTACCTATTGAACCAGGTTATTCCCTTTTTATATATATCTTCCATATTATATAGCTTTATTTCTTATTTCCTCTGTTTATCCACCTCTTTCCCCTTTATCTGTTGAAATTCTTCTTTTCCCCTGCACTTGATCTAGGTAATCCTAGACCTCCCTCCCTTTTTCTCTTTTTAACCGACCCTCCCATTGCATTTGAAAGACCGCTGCGCAAATACAGTGTGATATAAAATGTTGCAACAACCACCATTTTATTCTCTAAAAAAAAAAAATATATATATATATATATATATATATATATATATATATATATATATATATATAATGTTTAGGGGTTTTCTAGCAAAAAATACAGATTTGAACTTGTAAGTAACAAGTGTCAGAAAAGGGCTTAGTCTATAAGGCCCCTTTCACACAGGGTGGATCCGCTCAGTGGACGCCACTAGCTCAGCGGTAGCTCACTCCGTTGATCCCAGCTGAGCCGGCGGATGACAGGTCTGTCTCTGCTCACTGTGTAGGGATGGAGCCCCGCTGATCTCTATGGGAAGATCGGATGAAAACGGACAGCATGTCTGTTTTCATGCGATCCCATCCAATCCGCTGGACGTATCTGTTTTCAGCAGATCTTGTCGGATCAGATGGCAGGCAGGTGTTAGCGGACATATCTCCGTTGACATCCGTCTGCCCATACAAGTTAATGGGTAGTCCGCTCGGATCCTCCTGAAAAACAGACAGACAGATCCGAGCGGGTCTATCGTGTGAAAGGGGCCTTTGTGGTTAAACTGACTTTATTTACAGGCCGAAGTTCATTCCTTTTGATCTAAAAGGACCAAATGTTACAATGTTTCTCTTTATCTCAGCCTAATGCCCTGTACACATGTTCCGATTAGACAGACAGACTTGTTGTCACTGAGAATAGTCTTTACATATATCCTGGGAAATATTGTGGATAAATATTACTTACATTTTAAGTAATCCAAGATATATTTTCTCACTCACCCTGTGCCAGGATGGCACAGGGTGACCTAGACATAATAGGTGCATGGGGAGCTGAAACATGGGTTTCCTAACCTTTCCAAGGGATTCTGGGTTCCATGTGCCCTCCCGTCACAAGCACTATGGAAGTAATTTGGAAATTATGAGAGTGGGTTTACATCCACTTTAATCATGCAGCTCTAGTATATACTTACTCAACACATTCTACTCTTTTCTAAAATTGGGTATTATATTGTATCTATTTGTGAGCACTAAAACTAACTTTAGTGAACTGAAAATATGAGTTGATAAACAGTTGCATTGATAACGTGACCTAAAAAAAAATTCAACTACCACCATTTTGTTGTCCAGGGTCCCTTTTTTGCAAAGTGTATGTAATGTTTAAGGGGCCTGCCCTGAAATGTGTAGCACAAGGGTTAAACATGTCTTGAACATGGCAGTGGCGTGCCAAAGATCAGACATTACAATCTTGGCAGCAGTCAGCATTTTCCGAGCAGGTTGTTTACAGATGCTTATTTCGAATCACCTGTTACCTATGTACTGTGATAGTACAGCCAGGACCGTGCTGTTATTTATGAGTGCAGCTGGGGTGACGAAAGGTCAGTCAGTACAGCTCATATCTCCACATCTATTTCTGAAACAGGACGTGTTTTCCAATGTTTGTACTTATCGACTGTCCTCACACGGGAACCTCTAAATCAAAACTTCACCTTTTGACTTGTAAATAATCAACAAGTGTACGAATATGGCTTGTTTTGTGGTGGTTTTTCTTTCTACGTTATGATTCTGTTCTGGTTCCAAGTGTCTGCGCAGAGGTTTAAAGAAGGAATCAATAGATTTATGAATTTATTATTGCAGTTAGGCACCAGCATCTAGTGATGTGGTTGTGATACAGCTGCGTATCCAGCTGGATGCTTCGGGGAGTCTTATCACATTCATCTACAATAACAGGCTTGTATGTTGTTTGCAGAGGCCGAGCCTCTAATTACTGTAAACCGCTTTCCTTTCAGAGGTGTCTGCAAACGCAGGAGACATATTGTGTCACTTTCAATGTTTTATTCATCAAAGTGCCTTAAGAAAATACATTTCTTGTTTCCTATAGCAGCCAAATCTCCATTTTATTCTCCAAATGAAGGACGTTGGAGGGAAGACTCTCATTCACACACATTGATCACATAAGATTCATGGAAATGCCCTAAAATGATAACTAAAGGCAAACTTTTTACTTTTTAGTTTTGGACAGAGTGGCAATAGATATGAATGCCTGTCAGTTTTTTTTTTGCTATCTGTGCCCCCATTATGGAGATTTACCTTCTCTATTTGTCCTGCTTATATTATCATTGAAAGTAAAAGAAAATCCCAAATTTGGGGTTTTCCCCAGATAAAGAATATAGGGTAAATCTTCCAATGACACTAGTTCTGGTGACCAGGGGGTCCCCAAAATTTGCAGGGATTTCCTCCCACTTCCTGTTTTGGCTATGGGACAGGAAGTGAGGGGACACAAAGGGACACGTATAGCAAAAAATAAACTGACTGTTAGTTATGACCCTCCCTTATGCTATACAAAAAGAAAAGGCTTGCACAGGGATTTTCCACGCATACGCAGAGACAGGGAAGATTTTGGACTTCCTTGCTAGTAGTCTTTGTGCAAGTGTCGGAAATGCCCATTTGTAAGACTGGGGAAGAGGCAGGACACTACAGGCTGTCATTTTAAGTGAAGATCCACTTTAAGCTCAGTCTGTCTTTTCCTGGGCTCATGCACAGTCGTATGCTAGGAGTCTGTATTTGTATTTTATTTCATGTAACACTTGCACTCGATGCTGCACACATCAATTCATATTTCTTCACTTTTAAATCTAGAGGTGATATGTCATGTTAGTTAACCAGTTATAGAAATCATTACTTTTTTTTGTTTTGTTTTTCAGTTCTGGACTTCTCTCCTAAAATGTAATATCAGATTTACTCAAATATGTAAATATTTGCCCCTTGTCCTCTCAAGTATCTCCACTTATGTGCCGCTTGAATTGCAACTAACCTAATTCAGATGCAGCCACTTTTCTGATAAATTGAAGTCCGCAATTCAGTGATTATTAGAAAAATCTTTGGCTCCCTTTCTTTATTTCATCTGAGTCATCCTCGTTGGGGATGAAAATCTTTTAAACTTTCCATTTATTATATAATATTTTCCAGACTACTTGTACAGTCGTTGTGTCTGGATTTGTGTGATTTCTTTTTCTAAGTGTACCTGTCTTTTCACAGTAGTTTGTTCACAGGCCTTCATGTTTCAGCAGTGTCACTATCACTGTGTGAACAGATTGCCTAATTTTTCTTTCTCTAATTTCTTTGCTATGAGTTTTATAATTTCCTGTAATGTGTTTAAAGTGGAAATCCAGACATACGGCTAAATTATGTGTATATATAAATGACAATGAAAGACAATGAAGGAGCAGCAGCACACTGTCGAGCATGTTCATTGTGGGGTCACTGTGAGCAGATATTTTCCATGGTGCAGATGTGTTAAAATATACCAAAATTACATGGTACACACATTTAGCTTTCTGAGCTGCAGTGTATAGATATAGACTGGCAAACTCCAGGAATAGCAAATCTTGTCTAAATCCATTCATCAGGTGTATAATTCTTGAATCTTGTGTGCTTTGTTTATTTTTTCCAGTTCTTCCCAAGCATGTTGGGATTTTTAACTGTCACATTGGCTGTTGTCATAAATTATCACACGTGCAGCACCATGACAGTTGCAGATCAAACAGAGGCTAAGATGGCGGCTTCCTTGGCCAAAATGGTTAGGAGGGTTTGGTTCAAGTTAAGGGCTCATTCACACCATACGTGCATGAAAACTAATGGGAAAACCGGCATCAGTTTCCATGTGAATCAGTTATGTGAACTATTCACACCAATGTTGATGTCATGTCAGTTTTTTTCCCGTGAACAGGACACATAGAGAACAATTTTTTTTTTTTTTTTTTGTGCCCTTGCAGAACACATGCAGAAAAATTTATGTCTCTGCACCATGGTGTAAACGAGGCCTTAAAGTGGAACTTTAGTCAGAAAATTAAGTACTGCTAGATCACTTCAGACTGACCCCTTTTGCAGGTATAGCTATGAAAAACATTATAGATAAGTGCCTATACTGTTTAAAATCCAGTAATAAACTGTCTCCCACTACTCTGCACATGCTCAGTTGCTGTCTATTTTTAGGCACTGCCGAATTTATAGAGGCCGATCTCCTGCCAGCCTTAAAGTGGATGTAAACCCTCTCCTATACCCAGTGAAGTGAACAGCCTCAGATGATACACAGAGATGAAACAAATCTCCCTACATACCTTTTACATGTATACATACCTTTTACATGTATATCTGCTGTCTTCAGCTTTCTACATTCTTTAGAAAGCACGCGTCGTGTTACAAATCTTTCTTCCTCATTCAGCAGTGGGTGTGGAGTCTTGGCTAACACGGTGTGAGAACTGATTGGAGGAAAGGCACCCCCCTTCTCCACATAGGCAGAGGAACGAAGAAACTTGCAGAGCTGCAGTCTGAATAATCCTTTCATGCCTAATGCTATTTCTGACATTTGTTGCTTACAAGTTAAAACCTGTAATTTTTGCTCGAAAATTACTTGGAACCAAACATTATTTATATACATATATAATTTTTTATTTTTTTTTTTTCTTAGCAGAGAATCTAGAGAATAAAATGGCTATTGGTGCAATATTTTATGTCATACTGTATTTGCGCGGCATTCTTTCAAACTCAATTGTTTGGGAAAAGAGACACTTTCATGAACAAAAAAATAAATAAACGGTAACGTTAGCCCAATTTTTTTGTATAATGTGAAAGATGATGTTACGCCGAGTAAATAGATACCTAACATGTCTGAAATTGCGCACACTCATGGAATGGCGAAACTACGGTACCTAAAAATCTCCATAGGCAGTGCTTTAAAAAAAAAAAAAAAACAGTTACCAGGTTAGAGTTACAGAGGAGGTCTAGTGCTAGAATTATTGCTCTCGCTCAGACAATCGTGGCGATACCACACATGTGATATTTGAACACCATTTACATATGCGGGCGCGACTTAGGTGTGCGGTTTCTTTGCTGCGCAAGCTCGTGGGGACAGTGGCGCTCGCGGGGACGGTGGCTGTATATAGCTGGTTGCTAAGGAAGGGGCCGGGAAGCCGGCCCCCTCCTTTAGCAACCAGCTATATACAGAATAAAAACCGCAAATCGCAGTAAAATCGCTGTTAAAATGCGGGACTTGCGTTTTGGATGCGGGTCCATTGAATTCTATTACATGTAAAACGCTGCATTTTGCCTGAAAAAAAATCCCCGACCCTTTTCAAGAATGCAGAGGCACAAAAATGCATTGATGTGAATATGTTCCATAGGAACCCATGTTAAAATATTTCCCTGCATTTCTGCAAAATGCATCAAAAAACGCTTTAGTGTGAATCAAGCCTTAAGCGGAATAAACCCTTCTATCCTTTACAGCCAGGAAAGCTGCTTCTGTTTGATCTGCAACTGCCATGGTGCTGCACATGTGATCAGTTATGACACCAGCTATTTGATGGTTTGACAGTTTGGTTGAGGACACAAGCATAATGTGACAGTTAGCAATCCTGACATTCAAGGAATCTAACTGTTTGATACAATTAAATCGATGTGTTTAGTTCCCTTTTAGGATTTACTGCTGTTCTGGGGCTCTGGGCTTCAGCAAAATGGCAGCCTCCAGCAAGAAGAAACAGGACAATGCTGGAGGAAATTTGCAGCACAGATTCATTTCGGTAGCATAATTATTATTGTGGAATGTATGTTTCTTGCTATAGAACATATTTTTTATATCAAGTTATTATGGGTAAAGTTCCGCTTTTAAATCGATGGGTTTAGTTCTGCTTTAAGTTCAAGGCTCACAGATGTGTGCGTTAACTTTTTAAATTTTGTCTAGACAAAGACATTTCCTTTCCTCTATTTTCCTCCCATCCTGGTTCAGAACCTGTAGAATTCACCGCTCTATCTGTGAGCGGCTGTGACTACGTGCGGACACTGCAAAAGCGTGAGAATCTACTTGACATTCGCGATGACCAGCTTCTTCAAAATGCAAACAGTGTGTAGACACATATGGAAAAGTTATCATCCCCTCTGATGGCAAAATCTATCACAAACATTCCTAGCGTTGCTCTGCGCTGAAAGCGGACCAATTTTCTGTTGGGACATTCAATTCCTGCCTGATTGCTCTTCCACATTTTAATCCCCATGCTGCCCCTTACAAGCCTGTCACATAGCTTAACACCCCACACTTCACTGACTCGTGAAGGCCAAGTCAAGCAGATCAGTGTTTACTGAGCGTAGCACCAGTGAAACCAGAGGTAGGGGTGTTAATAGAGTTCCGTGGGCACTGGAGAATTTTATAAAAATTCTAGCGGTTTCTTAAAGTGGACCTTTCATTAAAAATCCTACTTTTCATCATTAGGGCACTTCTCCTCATTACATTTTTTTTTTTTTTTTGAGTATTTGAGTGAACCTCTTTAGTAGCATGTTCTCAAGCTTACTTGTGATGAAAAAGCCCAAGCTAAAATTATGTTTATTTCTCACAACTTTCTGAGATGGGAAAGAAGGACACTTCAGCACTAAGAATGTAGACAAAGGACATATTCCCACTACCCAGATGCCTATACCACAAATAAGTTTGAAATCCATTCAGCTTTCAAAAATTGCCATTTTGATGACCCCTCCCTCAATATCAAATACTTGTTTAGTCTATGGGGATAGAATAGGGCAGAATACTTACCATATAAGCTGAGTTTTTCGGCACATTTTTTGTGTGCTGAAAATGCCCCCCTCGCTTATACTGGAGTCAAGCACTTATACTGGGTTTGCACACCCAAATGGTGTGCAAACCCAGTGGAACTATCACTACAACATATCAAAGATGGGGTTCCTAGCACCAAGTGGCCCCTAGATACGAGGCCCCAAAGTCGGTTCGGAAAATTTCATTTTCTGCTGCAGAAAAGCGCTTGACATTTTCCGAACTGACTTTGGGGCCACTTGGTGATGGGAACCCCATCTTTAGATATGTTGTAGTGATAGTTCAACTGGGTTTGCACACCACATTTAGGGTTCCTAGCACCAAGTGGCCCTGAGATACTGGGCCCCAAATTCAGTCAACAGTGTCCATCTGCAGCAATGTAATTTCGGGAATTTTGGCTGCAGCTAGGGGGCATCTAGGAACCCTTAACTACCAAGTTTGAAGTTCGGGGGACCTATGGCTGCAAATGGGCACAGTGAGGCTTTCCAATTACAGTAGCTGCACATTTCTCACCCTAGGCTTATACTCGAGTCATTAAGTTTTCCCATTTTTTAGTGGTAAGATTAGGTGCCTCGACTTATATTCGGGTCGGCTTATACTTGAGTATATAAGGTACCTTTTTTGCTCTATCCCATGGCAACTGGTGATCATTTTCACTCCCCCTTCCAGAATGTGGGTTCTCAACAACATTATGTACAATGTATGATCTATGGCCACTGCTGATCCTGCATTGTAGTGATGATGTTGCTCTGAGAAGTATCCACATGACTGGAGGAAGGGGAGTTGCCATCAATACCTAAATCAATGGGAAGAAAGGCTGAATTTTTGTACTTTAATGTACAAAAACTTGATTACAAAAGAGAGCAGCAATGTGGACAGCAGAATATGAATTAAAAGGCTTAATTTCCATGTAGCACTTTTTGTATTTTTTAGGAGATGACGGGCTCTTTTTAAAACAGGCTCAAAAACGCTGAATATCGCTGAAAAGCCAATTTTTTCAGCTTTTTTCAGTGTTAGAGCGTTTTTAAAGCTGAAAAACTCCTCTCAAAACCCACTAGTTCTATTTTTTTTTTCCAGCCAGAAAACTGCTGATAACAGCCTATAGCCATGTACACACACTCCGACATTGCGACGACAAAATCCGTCTGATTTTTTCAGACGGATTTTGACCCAAACTTGTCTTGCATACACACGGTCGCGCAAAGTTGTCTGAAAATCTGATCGTTCAGAACGAGGTGACGTAGAACACGTATGATGGGACTATAAAGAGGCCAGTAGCCAATAGCTTTCGTCTCGTAATTTATTCTGAGCATGCGTTGCACTTTGTGCATTGGAATTGTCTACACACGATCGAAATTTAAACGATCGGATTTTGTTGTCGGAAAATTTTAGATCCAGATCTCAAAATTTGTGTGTCGGAAATTCCGACAGAAAAAGTCAGATGGAGGCCACACACAATCGGAATTTCCGACAACACAATCCGATCGCACATTTTCCGTCAGTAAGTCTGACTGTGTGTACAGGGCATATGTGTGCATGGACACATAGGATAACATTCTGGAGAGGTTATTGGCTGCAGAAAAAAAAAATGTCTAAAGTTAAAAAATGCAGCTGTAAAAATGTCTAGTGTGCATGAGGCCTAATGGTTTACCATGTATATGTGATTGCTATGAAGAGGCAAACATGGCGGAGTGATTACAGAGAAGGATTAGAAGTGGAAAATACAAGACCATTGTTTACGGTGTATTGTTTAGCTTTCTGGAAACATAGAATGAAAATAACTGCATTGGTTACGTTAACGCAAGCTTTCCAACTCACTGCTTGTCTAATTAGGCTTGTTTCTTATGGATGTCATTAAATAGTTTTGCATACGTATAAATATTTATGAAAGAAACTGTTAATATAAAGGACTTTACTGCTAAGAAATTGTGACATTGAGTCCTGCATTTCCTTTTCACGGTGGATACGATTCCAAAACTTTGATCGCGCTTATATATAAGCTGATAGAAAATGTATGTAGGAGGTTTAGAAATGTTCTTTAAAGAAGATCCATCATTATATATATTTTTTTTTTCTTTCAGTACTGTTCCATATGACAGAAAGTGCATATAGTACTTTGTCCCATGTGGTTAAGTGCTTTCTAACCGTAGTTATGAGATCCAACCTGCACCCTCCCCTCCTGCCGCAACTGACAATAGGTTTGAAGGAGACGGCTGATTCATGAGCCCAGGCTCACACTGCCTGCGACTTCTGCACAACTTCAAAGTTGGACCCCAGCACGACTTTGGTACGACTTGCAGTGACTTCTGTTAAAGAAGTCGCATGCAAAAGTTAATGCAAGTCGTACCAAATTTGGACCAAAAGTAGCGCAGGAAGCTTTTTCTAAGTCGTGTGACTCAAGTTGCACCGATTTAGAATGGTTCCATTGCACAGAATGGGGTCCAACTGGAGTCCAACTTCTGATGCGACAAGTGCTCCAAAGTCAGAGCAATTGTCGCATCAGTGTGAAGTGGGCCTAAGTGCAACTTGTCTTGGCTGTGAGCACGTTCCGCAGATGAGCAGCAGCAAGAGGAATGTGGGGGGTAAGAGATTGTCAGGCTCTGCATTCCTCTTGCTGTTGCTTGTCTGTGGAAAGTTCTCACAACTTAAAGAAGCTGCACTTATGAATCGGCCATCTCCTTCCAAGCTGTTGTCAGATAGGCCGTGGCAGGAGGAGAGAGGGGCAGGTTGGATCTCATTATTATGGTTATTAAACATTTAGCAACATAGGACTACACACTAAATGTACTTTGTAACAAAAAATAGATTATTATTAGTTATTCCAGATACTTCTATACCGCTGTCAATTTACACAGCACTTTACATATATATTGTACATTCACATCAGTCCCTGTCCTCGAGGAGCTTACAATCTAAGGCCCCTAACTCACATTCATTCATACACATACTATGTTCTAATTTAGACAGGAGCCAATTAACCTACCAGCATGTCTTCGGAGTGTGGGAGGAAGCTAGAGTACCTGGAGGAAACCCACATAGGCACAGGGAGACCAAGCAAACTCCTGGCAGGTAGTACCATGGTTGGGATACGAACTGACAACCCTACTGCTGCTAGGCGAAAGTGCTAACCACTTAGCCACTGTGCTGCCCACTTCAGCCCAACTTAACCTATAATTAGGCTAACCTGTAGCTGCACTGTATTTGCATGTATCGACATCATGCGCACTTAAGCCAACTGAAGCAATGGCACTTACGTGCTGTTGCTTCAGTTGTACTGTGCCCTTTCTGGCGCCTCGTCATTGCGGCTTCGGCCAATCACAGTGCCGGAGCCGCGATACCCGGAAGTAACCTCCGGGATAGATGTTGCTGGTCGGAGGGGGAGACGAGCACGGCTGCGGGGGCTTCGTTCTCAGGTAAGTAATTCATAATGAGCTAGTATGCTATGCATACTAGCTCATTATGCCTTTATCTTGCAGGGTGTTTTTTTTTTTTTTTTTTTCAGGAGGGTTTACAACCACTTTAACATTTTACTTAACCCTCTTTTTTTTACATTTCTGACGAATTTTTGAAATGTCCCAAGGCCACTGTTCCTGGCTTTCCTTAGCTAGCTGAATGCTAAGGTGACACCCGTGCATGCTACCTCCCCCGAACAGCAGTTTGATGGCAGCAAGCGCCTATTGCTCTGCTGCCCTCAGCTTGCTCAGAGGATCCAGGAAGTTCTGGAAGTGCTGATGGATCCAGAGCACGTTGTATTGTTTTACAAGACACATGTTCACTTTAACTACCTTAGACCCGCGCTATAGCCAAATGACGGCTACAGCGCGGATCTATTGTGCCGGGACGACGTCTATTGACGTCGTCCCGGACACGAGCTGCCTGCGCGCCCCCTGAAGGGCGCGCGCGGCGCGCTCTGTGATCAGCGAGTCTGTGAGACTCGCTGGATCACAGATCCGAGTAAGGGGTCGATCCCGACCCCTTACCACGTGATCAGCTGTCAGCCAATGACAGCTGATCATGTGATAACAGAGCCGGTAATCGGCTTTTTTTTCCTCCTCGCGCTGACAGCACGAGGAGAAAAAAAAAAAAAAAAGCCGATCACCGGCGGCAGTGAGAGGGACATCAGTCCCTCTCACTGCAATGTGCCCAGTCAATTGTGCCCACCTTTGCCCCATTAAAGTGCCGCCTACCAGTGCCCACACTGCCATCTCTCAGTGCCATCTCACAGTGCCCACAGTGCCATCTCTCAGTGCCCACAGTGCCAGTGCTGCACATCAGTGTCACCTGCCAGTGCTCATCTGTGTCACCTACCAGTGCTCATCTGTGTCACCTACCAGTGCCACCTATCAGTGCCACCCATCAGTGTCATCCATCAGTGCCCATCGGTGCTACCCATCCGTGCCACCCATCCGTGCCACCCATCCGTGCCCATCAGTGCCATCTTTGCTGTCCCCATCAGTACCGACTTATCTGTCCCCACCAGTGCAGTCTATCAGTGCCCACCTGTGCCGCCTCATCAGCGCATATCAATGAAGCAGAAAAATTACCTGTTTGCAAAATTTTATAACAAACTATTAAACATGATTTTTTTTTTTTTTTTTTAATTTTCCATCTTTTTTTGTTTGTTTAGCAAAAAATAAAAAACCCAGCTGTGATTAAATACCACCAAAAGAAAGCTCTATTTGTGGGGAAAAAATGGTAAAAATTTCATTTGGGTACAGCGTTGTATGACCGCGCAATTGTCATTCAAAGTGCGTCACCGCCAAAAGCTGAAAATTGGTCTGGTCACAAGGGGGGTTTAAGTGCAAAGTAATCAGGTGGTTAAAGAGATCTGTGAGAATGGAAATATGGATGCTTTCATTACCATTTTTTTTTTTGAAAAGCGTAAATTGGACCAAGCCAGTAAGAACAGGTCTTTTCAGACTTGACTGAATACATACTTTATCTAGGTCAGTGATTCACTAGTAAACAGAGCCAGAATCACAGTGATCGCCCAAAAGCCTCAGTCTTTGAAAACAAATTGGCAGTGGCAGCTCCACTATTGATATTGTCACTCGCAGATTTTGGTTTTACACACCGCAAAATTGTCAAAAGTGTGCGGTTGTGTCTGAGGAACTTGCCAGCACTTTGTAAGGAAAAAATGATGCTGTATGTAGAAATGAACCTGCTTTATAAACATCCCTCTTTTTTGTTAAAGATCCTTTAATCTGACTTAATGTATAAAACAGCCCGTGTTCCAGGGTCGCTCGCTGCACACTGGCTGAGACACAGCAGAACAGTTTCCATTGTCACTCCTGACACTTCTGCGCTCAGTGCGGTGGCCCCATTTTCTGTAATGCTGCCATATTGGCCCCTGAATCAGAATAAAAGGGGAATATTCTGGCGGTACATCAGTCAGCGACAGATTATTAATGGCTCAGATAAAACTGCAGCCTGTGACAGTGCTTAATAAAGAAAATACCTTCAGTTATTTCCTTATGACTTCTCTCCAGATCCTGTCTTGTTTTTTTATATTCTATTCTTTTTCTCCACAATTCACATTTATCTCTAGCCAAAAATATTCAGAGGTCCAAGAAAGAACGGGGAAGACGCCAGGGCAGCGTGCTTTGCAGAGATAATATATGTGAAATTTTCATCATTCTGCTAAAGAGCAAAGCCTGTGCTTTGTGTCTCTAGCGTGTTATCGTGCCGCACATCTGTATTTAAGAGTGCGTCACCGAATGTAATATGCAGTATTGCTGTCCTTTGTCCCCAGTGCCCCAACCACATCAGACAGTGCACTGATTGTCAGTTACAGCATTGCCATCTACACAAAGCAACTTTCTCTAGTTTCTAATGCCAGAACAGTCTCTAAACCCACTAAAGTCTAATGCCCCATACACACGATCAGAGTTTCCGACAACAAATGTATGATATGAGCTTGTTGTCGTGTGTATGCTCCATCGAACATTTGCTGTTGGAATTTCCGCCCACAAATGTTTGAGAGCAGGTTCTCAAATTTTCCACCAACAAAACTTGTTGTCGTAATTTCCAATTGTGTGTACATAATTCCGACGCACAAAAGTTCACGCATGCTCGGAATCAAGCAGAAGGAGCCACACTGGCTATTGAACGTCCTCTCTCTCGGCTCGGCGTATGTCTTGTATGTCACTGCGTTTTCATGTTCAGAATTTTGGGCCAACATTTGTGTGACCGTGTATATGCAAGACAAGTTTAAGCCAACATCCTTCGGAAAAAAATCCACGGTTTTGTTGTCGGAAAATCTGATCGTGTGTACCGGGCATTACTACAACCAAAACCAGAGGAAGGGTTATAAGCTTTTTTTTCAGTCTGTGACGCCATTGGCGAGATTTTCCCTCTTGTTCAGTCCCTATGATGTCAATACCAGCAATAGGAAGTGGAAAGGAAGTGGTTTGTGGAGAAGTGGTACTGCTTCTAGCTAATGCTTACCACACATTGCATTTTGATCCATTTCCTTCAGATCTACCAACTGTGTTGGGCAAGGGCCTGCCTGATTGAATACAGATTGATTAGATTGTTTAGGTAGGTCCTCTTAGTACATAGATTTGGTGAATCGAAGTTGATTATACTGCTAGATTGTAATGTGAATGATGCTCTTAACAGAATATAAAAGGTAACAATGTGCAGCATTTATAAATAAAATCAGTTATTAGTACATAATTACAATACAAATCCCAATTTCCTACCAGTATAAAAGACAGAACCATATTACATGAATTGGTAATAAATAAGGTATGTGAAAATGTAGCATCTTTAACCACTTACCCACTGGGCACTTAAACCCCCCTTCCTAACCAGACCAATTTTCAGCTTTCGGTGCTCTCACACTTTGAATGACAATTACTCAGTCATGCAACACTGTACCCAAATTAATTTTTTTTTTCACACAAATAGAGCTTTCTTTTGGTGGTATTTAATAACCGCTGGGTTTTTTTATTTTTTGCGCTATAAATCAAAAAATATTGAAAATTCGGTAAAAAAAAAAAAAAAATTCTTTGTTTCTATTAAAATTATTGCAGAGTATTGGCAGAGTATTGAACAGTATTGGTAGAGTATTGCACATTGGTTGCAGAGTATTGCACAGTGGTGGCAGTGTATTGCACATTGCAGGCAGACTGCGGTCACTGAGCAGCGCTGTGGGCACTACACATGCAGCCCACAGCGCTGGTCCCATCTCTCCCCCTCTCCGCTCCTCCCCTCTCACTGTACCGATCGGTACAGAGAGGGGAGGGAGGACCGGCGTCATGACGTGACGCCGGTATGTGTACATGTGATCGCTCCGTCATTTGATGGAGCGATCACGTGGTAAACAGCCGCTATCAGCGGCTGTTTACCGCTATCCGTGATGCGCCGGGTCCTCAGGACCCAGCGCTCACGGATGTTCCCGAGTGCGCGCCCGGGAGCAAGGTTCTGGGAGGACGTCCTACCCAGAATAAGCCGACCGCGCTGTAGCCATCTTTCGGCTATGGCCCAGTCGGCATGTGGTTAAAATTCAGTTGATACTAAAGGTACCTAGAGATTTAAATAAAATAAAATAACATTTTGGGTGAAGCTGGGCTTTACCAACTTTAGTTTCTAAAGCTGGGAGATTTTCTATAATCCTGAATGAGCTCATCTCCTAAACCAGGGCTCTCCAAACGTTTCAGTGTGAAGGCCACAGCTCATATTTTACAAATATTTGCGGGTCACATTAAAAAACAAAAAACACTTTTATAAATAAATGAGTTCCCCCCCCTTACATCAGGGTCCCCTTTAGAGTCCCCCTTTACTTTATTGTCTCTATCAAAGTCCTCACTTACATCAGGGTCCCCATCAGAATTGCTCTCCTGTGAATGGTGGGGATGCCAGTGGTCCTAACAACCAATGACAGAAATTATGACAGTTCAGCAGGGAGTATGCCATTGATCCTAGCTGCAGGCAAGAATAATCTTGTAGTGGGCTGAATGTTGCCGGGAGACCCTTCTCCTAATCTATGCTTGTTGGCAATTTTATTGTCAATTTCTTCTGAATTATTTCCAAATTAGGTAACAATTGACAAATCTCCAGCATTCTAAACATTAGATTCCTTAGTATGATGGGTTAGGTTTAATGTTTGTCTTTTCAGCAGCCTTCACCCAGGTCACTCCTATAATCCATAAGTTGATTTTCAGATGTCGAAAATCACTTCAGGAACCTGTCAGGAAGCAGAGGTTGTCACCTGTCAGTCATTTATTTGGCATTCAATAAGTGGGAACATTTGAATGAGCGTGACAACTTCTTTCTCAGGTGTAACTCTAGCTGTGACCTTAGAAAACTGTTTCAACTAAACTGATTGTGTCACTTTCTACTTTGTCATGGAGGTGTAATGCTTGAACCTGAAAAAATCTGTTACAACAAATCACAATCTTAGTTGGTCCCATCTGGTCGTTTACAATTAAAGCTGAAATTGACAATAATGTTTTCTGGAATGTAGGTTTAGTAACATTACTTAACCTTATTGAAGCAAATCCCGTGTCCTGTTGATTTCTCCTTACTGTAGAAATGTTCCCTGCAGTGATGACAGGTTCTCTTCACGTAGCTGAACTTCTGATGCTGCGGGGTTTAGCATCCTTGGCTCTAACATTGCAGTACAATGAAGGAGTACTGATGATAATCCCTTTCCATCCACTCCTGAATGAATGAATGAATGATTTGTATAGCGCTGCAAATGCGAACTGAATGGCCTCAAGGCGCTTGACTGCTCTTGTTGTCATGCAATATTTAGAAGAGGTAGGGCTTAAGTTTTTTCCTGAAGGCCTGATGGTTTTCTTCCAAGCGGATGTTGTTTGGTAGAGCCTTCCATAGCTGAGGTCCCTGTACTGCGAATCTTCATTCTCCCTTCGATTTGTAGCAGGCTTTGGGGATGAGAAGGCGGTTTTTGGTTTGTCGATCGAAGGCTGCGATTTGGTATGTATTTTTCTCACAAAGGTATCGAGGAGCGTTTCCTTGTGTACATTTGTGGGTGAGGAAGAGAGTCTTGAATGTGATCCTGTCTTTTACCTTGAGCCAATGGAGGGTCCTTAGGGATGGGGAGATGGATTCCCAAGGTTTCTTTCCGGTGACTAGTCTTTCTGCTGTGTTTTGGACGACTTGAAGGCTCCTCCATTCAGAAATGGCTTTGTATTGTTTTTACGGGATGCAACACATTCTCTGAATGGATGAGGAAATCCTGTTATGTTCCATTCACTTCCTGACCTTGTAAACCCAAAAGAAAATGAGAAGCCATTTTTCCAATGTAAGAGATATCCCATCCTATACAGTTATCACAGAATCATATTCACCATGGTAAGATTCCCCCCTTTTCCTGATTTGGTGACAACTCAGAATTTTGGATTTCCCCTCACTTTAATTGCCGGTGACATTGATGATCAGGACAATATAAGAGTGTGGATCTCCATAATGGCAACACAGACTGCACATAAAAACCTGACATGGGTTATAACCTTTCACCGCTTTTTCCAAAAGAAAAAAGTTTCGTCTTTAGTTATACTTGCTGTGCAGGAATAGAGGAATAAGGAGTTGTATTTATCTTATTCTGCACTCCTGTAGACTTCCTCTTCTCCACTCTGCCGACTGTAGTTTTTCTAATTATTATTATTATACAGGATTTATATAGCGCCAACAGTTTGCGCAGCGCTTAACAAAATAAAGGCAGACATTACAATTACATAACAATTTGGTACAAGAGGAATCAGAGGGCCCTGCTCGTTAGAGCTTACAATCTAAAAAGAAAGGGTCAATTAATGGCATCATGTACATTGCAGGGCAAGCAGTCCTGCACTGTAACATAGGATGGCAAGAGCCCCACCCACATCCCGGTCAGAGATCACTTATTCTGCTAATGGTAGACCTAAAGAGCATTTAACCCTTCAGTGCCCCCTCGTTTCCCCCCACTCCGTGGCGTGCAGAGGTTTGGTGATGCCCCTAGGGGCCCCTAATCGTGCGTGTTTGAGATTGAGGAAATGGTGTGGCATCCATTTTGCTATGTCTGTTAGTAAGTTAGTGATGCGTGAGAAGACTGATGGGGTGAGCAGATACATTTAGGTGTCATTGGCATAGAAATGGTATTGGAAGACGTGGAGTTCATGCAGTTTCATTTCTAATCCACAGTGCTGCCAAGTGTCTGTGCTTTCCAGGCAGAGACTTTACCAGATTCATAGGTTTTGCCCCTACTCATTGTGGAAATGAGGGTCTTTTTCTGTTCAGATTCTTCATATGTTGATTTCACTGCGTCAGACGGCAGGTCGCCCCGGCGGCCGGCAGCTAGAGACAAATCACCATTGAGTTGCTGTGGCAAAAAAAGAGGCTGTCCAGTGGCAAGTCTGTATCTGTCCTGTCACTGGATGCCCGGGGCCATCCAACCCTTGGCCCCACCCTCTGCATTCCACTGCCCCCCCACTGATAGCGTAATTTTTTTCAACCTGGAATTCAGCTCTAAATGATTTATTCTAATCTATTTTATTGCCATTTTTGCTGGACAGTTTACCCTGTTAAAAAGAAGTGGAAACATAACAGTTATACAGTAAACCCCCGCTATATCGCGGTTCAGTTTTTGCGGTCCCGGTATATTGCGGTATTTTATTTAGGACCTGTTATTCTGATATTGTGGTAATATTTTGCCATTTTCGCAGTTATGTACTCTATTTTTACTGTACTGTACAGTATACTGTACTGTTAAGACAATATTATTGTGTTTTAGAAATCCTCTTGATCTCTCTCTCTATCTTTAATGTGTTTCTATTGCATAAAAGTGTGTTTAAAGACCTTTAAATGCTATTAAAAAATTAACAAAACATGCCTAGGGTGTATTTAAATAGGGTCTTTCTATTTCGCGTTTTTTTCACTTTTCACGGGTGGGTCCGGAACATAACCCCAGCGATGGAGGGGGGGTTACTGTACTAACAGTATTAACAGGTAATAAAACTATGTTGAGGGATGGGGGGGGGGGGGCTCAGAAAAACAGAAATGTATTAATGCTCTTATCAGACTACCTCATATATGACATTTTATTTTGCCAATACTTAAAACTAACTTAATTTTTACATTTTTGGACGATCAGCCCTAATTTCCAAGAAATAATATGTTTAGTTTACAGCTCGGATCACTAAGTTGATATTTGGGGACTTAGAGATGTGTGTAGAGGATTTTCCTGTTCCCTTCTACTGCTCACCAACAGCAATGCTCTGTTCTGACATTAATACAGTTTTCTTTCATATTCAGCTCTAAATTCCCGAGTTCATTAAGTCGGAATTCTCTCAGAACATAGTTGGCCCTCTTGAACTTTTGTAACAGTAGTAAAAAATGTTCTTTAAAGCCTATGGAAGTCCCTTTCTTCCCCTTTCTCTTAAATAAATCCCTAATTCGCTCACAAATCAGCCAAAGATATTATTTAATTGCTCCAGAGACTGGGTTTATTTTTCTAAGCCAGAAACTAGCTGTTTTGATAATATTAATGCAACTCTGTGTCTTGGTAACAGAGCTACCAGGCGTTTTTCCTATTCCCGGCTGAGCCCGAATAGCACCCAGCTTTGCACTGAAAATAAACATCCTGGCTTCAATAATAAAGCGCGTTGATTCCTGGAATATTATTCTAGGCAGGTGGCTCTTCTGCCTCGTTCAGTATCCTGAAAGATGATTGACGGGGAGTAAGCAGAGCGAGTAGTGAAAACCTCACTTGAAGTCCTTATCTGGGACAGGATCAGAAGATAAAAACATTTCATATAAAAATGTGTATTAACTGCTCACCGCGCTCAGTTATGATACAGTGACCAGTTTATTGAGTTTCAAGCAAATATCCAAGCAAAATTGATTAGCTCAGCTCTGAAAAGTAGATCTCTGACCTGAACAGTTAGCCCCCATTAGAGGGACCCTGCCAAGATAGAAATCGGGGGCCACCATTGATGACTAGTTCTTCAAGGTGCAGACTCTCAGGCTGTCCTATTTATTTTGGTTAATTTAAAATATACCGCCAGCCTTCTGTTCCTGTCATTGGAAATAAAATAAAATATGCAGCTTGTGTCACACTCCAGAAAATGTTATACCATAGCCCAGTTTTCTATGTTTTAATTTCACACCAGAAAACTCCATAAAACAGCAGAAAAAAAATCCCTGTAGTTGTAGCTAGATTATATATATATATATATATATATTTTTTTTTTTTAAATATATATATATATAAATATATATTTAAATATAATATATATATATATATATATTTATTTTTTTTTTATATATATATATATATATATATATATATATATATATATATATATATATATATATATATATATATATATAAAATGTGTGATATTTTTTAAATAAGTATTATAAAAAAAGTATGGTTTTTCTTTCAGAAATTTAGTTTCTAAGCTATTTATACAGTGCATCCGGAAAGTAATCACAGCGCTTCACTTTTTCCACATTTTGTTATGTTACAGCCTTATTCCAAAATGGAATACAAATACAAACAATACCCTATTATGACAACGTTAAAGAAGTTTGTTTGAAATCTTTGCAAATTTATATTAAAAAAAAAAAAACACATGTACAAAAGTATTCACTGCCTTTGCTCAATACTTTTTTTGAAGCACCTTTGGCACCAATTACAGCCTCAAGCCTTTTTGAGTATGATGCTGCAAGCTTGGCACACCTATTTTTGGGCAGTTTCTCACATTCTTTTTTGCAGGACCTATCAAGCTCCATCAGGTTGGATGGGAAGTGTCGGTGCACAGCCATTTTTAGATTTCTCCAGAGAGGTTCAAGTCTGGGCTCTGGCTGGGCCCACTCACGGACATTCACAGAGTTGTCTCGTCACTCCTTTGTTATCTTGGCTGTGTGCTTAGGGTCATTGTCCTGTTGGAAGATGAACCTTTGGCCCAGTCTGAGGTCCAGAGCGCTCTGTATCCCTCGATCCTGACTAGTCTACCAGTTCTTGCCACTGAAAAACATCCCTACAGCATGATGCTACCTTCACCATGCTTCTCAGTAGGGATAGTATTGGCCAGGTGATGAGCGGTACCTGGCTTCCCTTCAGACATGACGCTTTTCATTCAGGCCAAAGAGTTCAATCTTTGTTTCTGCACCCTTCCCCAGATCTGTGCCTCCATACAATCCTGTCGCGGAGGTCTACAGACAATTCCTTGGACTTCATGGCTTGGTTTGTGCTCTGATATGCACTGTTAACTGTGGGACCTTATATAGACAGGTGTGTGCCTTTCCAAATCATGTCCAATCAACTTGTAGAAACATCGCAAGGATAATCAGTGGAAACAGGAGGCACCTGAGCTCAATTTTGAGTGTCATGACAAAGGCTGTGAGTACTTATGTACAGGGGTTTTTTTTTTTTTTTTTTAATAAATTTGCAAAAATTTCAAACAAACTTCTTTCACGTTGTCATTATATGGTATTGTTTGTAGAATTTTGAGGAAAATAATGAATTTAATCCATTTTGGAATAAGGCTGGAACATAACAAAATGTGGAAAAAGTGAAGCGCTGTGAATAGTTTCCGGATGCACTGTATGTAAAGTAAAATCAGGCTATTGACATATTTTGAAGTTATACTAATGATGATGATTTTAACAGTATGGGGGGGATTTGAAATATACAGTAGTGCTTATAAGTTTACATACCCTGGCAGACTTTATGATTTCTTGGCCATTTTTTTCAGAGAATATGAATGATAACAAAAACTTTTCTGTCACTCATGGTTAGTGTTTGGCTGAAGCCATTTATTATCAATCAACTGTGTTTACTCTTTTTAAATCATAATGACAACAGAAACTAGCCAAATGACCCTGATCAAAAGTTTACATACCCCAGTTCTTAATACCGTGTATTGCCCCCTTTAACACCAATGGCCACTTGAAGTCTTTTGAGGCATTTGTAGATGAGGCTTTTTATCTTCTCAGATGGTAAAGCTGCCCATTCCTCTTGGCAAAAAGCCTCCAGATCCTGTAAATTCTTTGGCTGTCTTGCATGAACTGCACGTTTGAGATCTCCCCAGAGTGGTTCAATGATATTGAGGTCAGGAGACTGAGATGGCCACTCCAGAACCTTCACTTTTTTCTGCTGTAGCCAATGACATGTTGACTTGGCCTTGTGTTTTGGATCATTGTCATATTGAAATGTCCAAGAGCGTCCCATACGCAGCTTCCTGGCTGATGAATGCAAATGTTCCTCCAGTATTTTTTGATAACGTACTACATTCATCTTGCCAACAATTTTGACCAAATTCCCTGTGCCTTTGTAGCTCACACATCCCCAAAACATCAGCGATCCACCTCCGTGTTTCACAGTAGGAATGGTGGACCTTTCATCATAGGCCTTGTTGACTCCTAATGTAGCGTTTGTGGTTGTGGCCAAAAAGCTCAATTTTGGTCTCATCACTCCAAATGACTTTGTGCCAGAAGGTTTGAGGCTTGTCTCTGTGCTGTTATTGTAAGCGGGATACTTTGTGGCATTTGCATAGTAATGGCTTTCTTCTGGCGACTCAACCATGCAGCCCATCTTTCTTCAAGTGCCTCCTTATTGTGCATCTTGAAACAGCCACACCACATGTTTTCAGAGAGTCCTGTATTTCACCTGAAGTTATTTGTGGGATTTTCTTTGCATCCCAAACAATTTTCCTGGCAGTTGTGGCTGAAATTGTAGTTGGTCTACCTGACTGTGGTTTTGTTTCAACAGAACCCCTAATTTTCCACTTCTTAGAGTTTGAACACTGCTGATTGGCATTCTCAATTCCTTGGATATCTTTTTATATCCCTTTCCTGTTTTATACAGTTCAACTACCTTTTCCCGCAGATCCTTTGACAAATCTTTTTGCTTTCCCCATGACTCAGAATCCAGAAAGGTCAGTGCAGCACTGGATGAAAGATGCACGGGTCTGTCAGGAGTCCAGAAACTCATTGACCTTTTATACACACACACACTAATTACAAGCAAATAGATCACAGGTTAGAAGGGTTACCTTTAATAGCCATTCATACCCCTTTGTGTCAACTTGTGTGCATGTTATCAGGCCAAAATCACTGGGGTATGTAAACTTCTGATCAGGGTCATTTGGGTAGTTTTTGTTGTGATTATGATTTAAAAAGTATAAACACATTTGATTGATAATAAATGGCTTCAGCCAAACACTAATCATGAGTGAAAGAAATGTTTTTGTGTTATCATTCATATTCTCTGAAAAATGGCCAATAAATCATATATTCTGCCAGGGATAGAGGTGGGTTGGAATTCAACAATTGGACAATGAGAGGCGGTGCGAGGAATAGATTACCGGATCTGGTTGTGTTGGTGAACCACTGGCAGCTGCCAAATGCTGGCTGGAATTTGGACTCCTACAGAGAAGATCTGAAATTCCATGTACAGCATTTAACACACAAGGCTTGTTGGCTGCTTTGTCAGCCACAGCCATCTGGTGAGTGTACATTTCACCTGGGCACGTGGAAGAGCTCTTTTTATGCATAAAGAAGAAATTGGCACATTACGTTTGATTTCACAAGATCACTGTGATTGGGGATTTTACTTTTACTTTCTCTAACACAGACTTTATATCATATTTAAAGAGGTTGTAAAGGCAGAAGATTTTTTATTTTAATGCATTCTATGCTTTAAGATAAAAAAAAATTCTGTGTGTAGCAGCCCCTCTAATACTTACCTGAGCCGCTTCTTTATCCAGCAATATGCACGAGTGCCTTGGCCGCCCGGGACTCTTTCCTGATTGGCTGGGAAACAGCAGGGGCGCCATTGGCTCCTGCTGCTGTCAATAAAAGTCAGCCAATCAGGAGAAAGAGGGGGTGAGGCCTAATTTTAGCTCTGTGTCTGAATGGACACAGAGCTGCGGCTCGGGTGCCCCCATAACAAGCAGCTTGCTGTGGGGGCACTCGGCAGGAGGGAGGGGCCAGGACCGCCAGCGAGGGACCCAAAAAAAGGAAAGGAGGATCCAGGCTGCTCTGTGCAAAACAATTTCACAGAGCAGGTATAACATGTTTATTATTTTTTAAAGAAAAAGAAAACGAGACTTTAGTATCACTTTAAGGACATTTTGATTTATCCAAACACACGTCATTGTTAATAAGTTGTATAGAAGGGCCAGCGCCTACTTTTTGTTTTTTCATTTTTTACAATAATTGGACAGTTGAGAAATCAAGAGATGGGTTACAATAGATGAACAGTTATGGAGCAATGAAGCACAGAGTGTAGGTGTTCAATTGATAGTTGTGGAGGAATATTACAATACAATATGTGAACAGTCAGAGAAAAAGTATACAAAGAGGTTGGGGTAAAAAAGGTAATGATGGGGCAAAGAGGCACAGGTACAACAGACAGACAGTTGTGGAGGAAAGAGACACAGAGGATTTGTATCACTTCTTCCAAAAGGGGGAGACACCTGAGAGTTATAAAAATAACTGATGAGTTCTTGCAGTGGTATTACTGTAATTTAAAACAGTGATTGTGCTCTCAGACAAGTTTTGAGGTGGGGAGGAGGAAAGTGTCGTGCTTGTGATAAATCACGGGATACCCAAGAGGAGAGTTGCGTTTTGAGAGTGATAATTTGTGCAGCCTCTCATTAGTTCTTCCACTTTTCTCCTCATACGAGACACATTTGACAGCTGTGCTGCTTCATACTCATTATCTCCCATCATTGTTCCAAGTAAATTTTCATTATCCCAGAGACTCCCTTTGAAGTGGAAATCTGCTGTAACGTCCAGTAGGGACAGAGGTTCACAGAAAGATCTTATTACGTTATCACAGGAATTCCACCAGCTTTGCATTGCATGTCTACATTAATAACTTAACTCAATTAATCATGATTACTGTTATTATACATTACCTAGCAAAACATACCAGAACTCTTTGTAATTTGGGCCCCGAGCCTTTACGCAGGAGGGTGTCATGGGCGTATAATACAATACTTAAGGTTATCTGATAGTAATCTACACCTATCGATTCTCACGTCTAATCATCTGCAGAGTTCATATTGACCTCCTCCATTCATCATGTAAACTGTAATTTTACTATACTAGCTGGATCGCTTAATGGTCTGTTTGTTTAAAATGCATTGAGGGGCCCATTCAAGCTTGTTCATTTTGGTGCGCTGCATTATTAAAAAAGGGTGCTGCCCTTGAACTGCTTTTATCTGACAGCCAGCAGGCGGCTGGGACCTTGAATGCTGCATAAACTTTTCTGTACCCTTCCCAAGATCTGTGCCTCCATACAATCCTGTCTCGGAGGTCTACAGACAATCCCTTGGACTTCTGGTTTGGTTTGTGCTCTGACATGCACTGTTAACTAAGGGAACCTATATAGACAGGTGTGTGCCTTTCCAAATCATGTCCAATCAACAGAATTTACCACAGATGGACTCCAATCAAGTTGTAGCAACATATCAAGGATGATCAGTGGAAACAGAATGCACCTGAGATCAATTTTGAGTGTAATGGCAAAGGCTGTAAATACCGTATTTATCACTGTATAACACGCACTTTTGTGGGTGCGTGTTATACGCCGATACCCCCCCCCCCCCCCCCCCCAAAAAAAGTGACAAAAATGGCAAGCGCCGCCGAAAAATAGCGAGCACTGCCGAAAAAGACCGAATCGTGGCCGGAAAAAACCGAAGCGGCGCCGGAAAAGACCGAGCCGACTGTTCGGCTCCGCTCGTAGTCCCGCCTCCCTGCGCTCGCTCCGGAAACAGCTGGGAGACGGGACTGCGAGCGGAGCCGAACAGTCGGCTCTGTCTTTTTACGGGGGCGCTTCGGTCTTTTTCGGGGGCGCACGCGACAGAGCGTCTTGGCGGCGGGAAATTTTAACCCGGACAAGACTGCAAATGACGCTGGCAAGCTTCAATGACACTAGTCAAGCTACAATGACACTGGGCAAGGCTGCAATGACGCTGGGCAAGCTACAATGACGCTGGGCAAGCTGCAATGACGCTGGGCAAGCTACAATGACGCTGAGCAAACTACAATGACTCTGGGCATGCTACAATGACACTGGGCAAGCTACAATGACACTGGGCAAGCTACAATGACACTGGGCAGGCTGCAAATGACGCTGGGCAAGCTGCAATGACACTGGGCAAGGCTACAAATGACGCTGGACAAGCTGCAAATGACGCTTAAATGTACGTTTTTTTTTTTCCCCCTAAACTTCCCTCCTAAAACTTTTTTCCTTAAAATGCCCGCCTAAACTTGGGGTGCGTGTTATACGCCGATAAATACGGTACTTATTATGTACACATGTTTTCGCTTTTTTTATTTTTAATACATTTGCAGAGATTTCAAACAAACTTCTTTCATGTTGTCATTATGGGGTATTGTTTGTCGAATTTTGAGAAAAATAATGAATTTAATAAATTTTGGAATAAGGCTGTAACATAACAAAATGTGGAAAAAGTGAAGCGCTGTGAATACTTTCTGGCTATACTTTAGGAAAGAATCCAGGCCTTTTTAAAGCAATCTACTGATCTGGCCAGAACCAGCTCTTGAGGGAGTCTATTATACATTTTCACAGCTCTTGCTGTAAAGAAACCTTTCAGCATTTGGGGTTGAAATCTCTTGTCCTCTAAAAGTAAAGAGTGCCCCCCTTGTGCTCTGTGATGACCTTAAAGTGATTAACTCAACACCAAGTTTACTAGATGGACCTCTTATATATTTATACATGTTGATCATATCCCCCTTAATCTCCTCTTCTCAAGAAATAATACATTCAGTTCCTCTATTCTATCCTCATAGCTGAGCTCCTCCACGCCTCTTATCAGTTTAGTTGCCCTTCTCTGCACTTTCTCCAGTTCCCCGATTTTTCCTTTTTGTGAACTGGTGCCCAAAACTGAACTGCATATTGCAGATGAGGTCTTACTAATGATTGTACAGGGGGGCAAAATGATATCTCTCTCTCTGGAGTCCATACCTCTCTTAATACAAGAAAGGACTTTGCTTGCTTCGGAACCGCAGTTGGCATTGCATGCTATTATTATACTTATGATCTACCAAAAACCCCAGATCCTTCTCCACTATGGATTCCCCCAGTTGTACTCCTCCTAGTATGTATGATGCATGCATATTCTCAGCCCCCAAGTGCATAACTTTACATTTATCAACATTAAACCTTATTTGCCACATAGTTGCCCAATTTAACAGAGCATTGAGGTCGGCTTAAAAGTTGGAGACATCCTGTAAGGACGTTATCCCACTGCATAGCTTGGTGTGATCTGCAAACACTGAAATTATGCTTTTAATTCCAGACCCTATATCAATTATAAAGGTATTAAAAAGGGTCCCAACACTGGGGTACACCACTAATAACCTTAGACCAAGAATCATTAACCACTACTCTCTGAATTTTGTCTTTTAGCCAGCTTTTTTATCCATTTACAAAATGATCTTTCCAGGCCTGTAGACTTTACAAAGCACATTATCTGTGTGTGAACTGTGTCAAACACTTTTGCAAAATCCAAGTTTACCAAGTCATATTTTCATTTAATCCGTACAGTTTTCATCCAAAAATACAATACGAATTCAATACAGTACTTCCGAATTTTTATTCTGTCATACGAGAATTTTTGTAACTTTAGTAACCTCTGCGTTTTCGATATGGAGACTATTTACTCATTATAGTGCCAATCATTAAAGGCCTCTCAGGTTTCACTCAATTTGTTATTTTTTTGTTATTCTAATGTACAACCAAGAAAAAGGGAGCGCAGATCGCTAAAAAGGCATTACCTTCTCCATATTTTTGTATCTTTATCTGTTTATTTTTATTTATTTATTTATTTTTTTGGTTGCATGTGTCTGTGCTTGTAAGGTATCACCTTCTCTTTTCTGCTGATCATTGACATCTAGACAGAAAGTGATAAAAAATCCAACATTTTGCAGTAGAAGCTGAAGAAAAAGCTTCAAGTGGTGTGACAGCTATCTAAGAGGGATATTCCCCTCCATTTGGAGAGATCGCCTCTCATTTCGTGTTGTGTCTAATCTAATCTTAGAAAGATGTTGTAATCATTCTCAAAATATCAATAGGTTTGGCTTAAGATGTATGGGAAAGTTCTCCCATACTTACATTGGACATTTTCTTTACATGTGGACCACTGTAGAAGTTGATGATACTACAATGTTGTTTTTTTTCCCCATTAATATCTCTTAACCTCTTTGCGCCCGCGCTATAGCCGAAAGACGGCTGCAGCGCGGACGCTCTCTGCTGGGAGGACGTCCCTGGACGTCCTCCTGTTTACTTCCCTAATGCGCGCTCCTGAGAGCGCGGGGACTCTACGGGGAAGTTCTGTGCTGGCCGTGTCCGTCGGACACGGCCAGTCACAGATCGCTGTAAACGGCCAATCACAGCGGCCGTTTACAGCGAGATGAGAGATGATGAGAGATGATCTCATATGGAAACATATGAGATCATCTGTCAGCGCCGCTCTCTCTCCTCACACAGACAGCGTGTGGGGAGAGAGAGATCAACGGCTGCAGCAGCCGTAAGTAAAAAAAAAAAAAAAAAAAAAAAAAAAAAAACTAAATGTGCGATCTGTCTCCCCATCTGTCCCCACATGTGACCCCATCCGTGTGTCCCCATCCGTGTAAACCCCACCCATGTGTCCCCATCCATGTGACCCCATCCATGTGTCCCCATCCACGTGTCCCCATCCACCTGTCCCCATCCATCTGTCCCCATATGTGTCCCCATCCATCTGTCCTCATATGTGTCCCCATCCATCTGTCCCCATCTGTGTCCCCATCCATCTGTCCCCATCTGTGTCCCCAGTGCCATCTGTCATCAGTGCCACGTGTCATCAGTGCCACGTTAGTGCCATCTGTCATCAGTGCCATATCAGTGTCACGTGTCATCAGTGCCACATAGTGCCATCTGTCATCAGTGCCACGTATCAGTGCCATCTGTCATCAGTGCCACCTGTCAGTGTCACGTGCCATCTGTTATCAGTGTCACGTGTCATCAATGCCACGTATCAGTGCCATCTGTCATCATGTCACGTGTCATCAATGCCACGTATCAGTGCCATCTGTCATCAGTGTCACGTGTCATCAGTGCCACGTGTCGGTGCCACCTCTCATCAGTGCCACATATTAGTGCCATCTCTCATCAGTGCCACGTATTAGTGCCATCTGTCACCAGTGCCACATATTAGTGCCATCTGTCAGTGTCACGTGTCATCAGTGCCCCGTATTAGTGCCGTCTGTCATCAGTGTCACGTGTCATCAGTGCTCCATACTAGTGCCATCTGTCACCAGTGCCACATCAGTGTCACATCATCAGTGCCACGTATTAGTGCCATGTCTCAGTGCCACGTCAGTGTCACGTGTCATTGTCCTGGTGCTCCAGTGCCTTCAAAAGTGTAATAGGTAGTCACAAGTTAGATGTGTAATTTATGCTCCTAGAACACGTGATGGCGCTCCCTGCATGTTGGGCCTCTCTACCAGGCTGTGTAAAAGTCCCACACATGTGGTATCGTAATACTCAGGAGGAGTAGCAGAATTTATTTTGGGGTGTCATTTGTGGTATACACATTCCATGTGAGAGAAATAACCTATTACAATGAAGATTTTGTGGAAAAAAATAAAAAAATAATTCATTTTGCAAAGAATCCATCTGTCCCCATCCATCTGTCATCAGTGCCAGTGCCATCTGTCATCAGTGCCACGTCACAGTGCCATCTGTCATCAGTCAGTGTCACGTGTCATCAGTGCCATAGTGCCATCTGTCATCAGTGCCATCTGTCATCAGTGCCACCTGTCAGTGTCACGTCCATCTGTTATCAGTGTCACGTGTCATCAATGCCACGTATCAGTGCCATCTGTCATCATGTCACGTGTCATCAATGCCACGTATCAGTGCCATCTGTCATTAGTGTCACGTGTCATCAGTGCCACGTGTCGGTGCCACCTCTCATCAGTGCCACATATTAGTGCCATCTCTCATCAGTGCCACGTATTAGTGCCATCTGTCACCAGTGCCACATATTAGTGCCATCTGTCAGTGTCACGTGTCATCAGTGCCCCGTATTAGTGCCGTCTGTCATCAGTGTCACGTGTCATCAGTGCTCCATACTAGTGCCATCTGTCACCAGTGCCACATCAGTGTCACATGTCATCAGTGCCACGTATTAGTGCCGTCTGTCATCAGTGCCACGTCAGTGTCACGTGTCATTGTCCTGGTGCTCCAGTGCCTTCAAAAGTGTAATAGGTAGTCAACAAGTTAGATGTGTAATTTATGCTCCTAGAACACGTGATGGCGCTCCCTGCATGTTGGGCCTCTCTAAGTGGCCAGGCTGTGTAAAAGTCCCACACATGTGGTATCGTAATACTCAGGAGGAGTAGCAGAATTTATTTTGGGGTGTCATTTGTGGTATACACATTCCATGTGAGAGAAATAACCTATTACAATGAAGATTTTGTGGAAAAAAATAAAAAAATAATTCATTTTGCAAAGAATTGTGGGAAAAAAAATGACAACATCAAAAAGCTCACCATTCCTCTTACTAAATACCTTGGGATGTCTACTTTCAAAAAAGGGGTCATTTGGGGGGTATTTGTACTTTCCTGGCTTGTTCGGGTCACAAGAAATGAGATCATCAGATGTGATCAATTTTGTATAATCCGCACCACAGTTTGTAGAGTCTGTAACTTTCACAAAGACCAAATAATATCCACTAATTTGGGTTATTTTTTTACCAAAGATATGTAGCAGTATAAATTGTGGCCAAAATTTATGAAGAAAAATTAATAATTTGCTAAATTTTATCACAGAAACAAAGAAAAATGCGTTTTTTTTTCAAAATTTTCGGTCTTTTTTCATTTATAGCGCAAAAAATAAAAAACCCAAAGGTAATCAAATACCACCAAAAGAAAGCTCTATTTGTGGGAAAAAAAGGGCAAAAAATTAATTTGGGTACAGTGTTGCATGACTGAGTAATTGTCATTCAAAGTGTGAGAGCACCGAAAGCTGAATATTGGTCTGGGCAGGAAGGGTGTTTAAGTGCCCAGTAAGCAAGTGGTTAATTGAAGATTTTAAAAGACTTATAACAACACCTGGTTGGCATGGCCCTTGCAGGGGTGTACCAACTGGTAAAAAATAAAAAGGGTGGGGGGAAATGCAGTACAGAGTTGGAAAAAAACAAATGTAACAAACTCAAACGGAACAAAAATTATGTAGTTCAAGTGTGTCTTGCACTGTACATACTACTATGGTTACCACAGTCCTATCCTGTGCCGAGCAACTGCTCTTTTGCATAGTGAATAAAGGGAGTACTTTACTTGCTTGGTATGGCTGCCATTCACAGAATGCCTTGTATTTGTTAAAATGAATACAAGACATTCTCTGATTGGACAAGGTGGAAATTGCAATATTACTGTCCCACCTTTTCACCTTGTCCAGTCATAGAACACCTTGTATTCATTGAGAAAAGTGCAAGGCATTTTGTGAATGGTGGTGGTGCCGAGCAAGGACCCCCTGAGTTCACTATGCAGAAGGGCAGCCAACTCAGCAGAGGACCTGGGAGACTGCAGTGATCACTGTAGTAATGCTGACTCCTACAGCAATTCTCTTCTTCCACAGTGGTTCCACTGGTATGTAATATGTTTGCTTACATGGGTCCAAGCTTGACTAACTATCAAAATACGTTTCGTATTCTGGCAGTACTTTTTCTTTCCAGTTGGAAAGTGCCAGCATTGTTTTTTTTTTTGTCCTTTTGTTGCAATGCTTTTTTGCAATTGCCGGGATTGCTGTACAATTCGGGCAGCCTAAGGCCCCTTTCACACTGGGGCGGTTTGCAAGCGCTATTGCGCTAAGAATAGCGCCTGCAAACCGACCCGAAACAGCTGTTGCTGTTCCTTCAGTGTGAAAGCCCGAGGGCTTTCACACTGAAGCGGTGCGCTTGCAGGAAGCTCAAAAATGTCCTGCAAGCCGCATCTTTGGCTCGCTATAGGAGCGGTATATTTACCGCTCCTATAGCGCCCGGTCCCATTGAAAACAATGGGGGAGCGCGCCGAACCCGCCCGCAAAACGCAGCTACAGCGGCGGTTTGCGGGCGGTATTGACCCTTTTTCGGCCGCTTGCGGGGGGTAAAAACACCCCGCGAGCGGCCGCAATGCGCCGCTAAAACGCCGGTAAAGCTTTACCGCCAGCGCCCCCACCGCTCCAGTGTGAAAGTAGCCTTAGACACACACTTGTATCATACGTTCATTCAGTATTGTTGCTTATCCTGAAATAAACTTTGGGTTTAATTGAAATCTGTGAGCACATGGGAGAGGGATTACAGTGAGATCCCCTGCGGATTCATCTAATATACAAACTCCATCTCTCTCCACCTGATGAGGCCTGCTTCCACTTCCAGATGTTTATCTGCAGACTGGACGGAAAGATCTTGTTGCAGGATGCAGCGCTGAGTAGTATACGAACCGTGTACTGTGTCCCGCAGTGTACGGGAGCTTGTTTGGGTGTAACCAAGGAAGTGCGTTAACTCCTCAGCTGTGTGCTGTAACACAAGCTATTGCTGCACCAGCTTCCAAACCCTGTCCGGTACTTGGATCTTGTGAATGCAGCATTTCTGCAGACACCTGGTCAGCACAGAACACTGCCCAGAGGAATCATTTATTTATTTGTGAGGAAAAATGGAGAAGCCCGTTTAATAATGCTTACGTTAACCAGTGACGTGCGATGGCATGGTCACGTTTATGGAGACGGATTCAATATATATACAGGGTATATGTATTTTTACTCCTGGGAGGAATAACTCACTCAGTCGTGCTGGCTCTGGTCTCTTGGAGAAATTAGAGAAGATGAATGAGGTAGTACAGAGTCCCTCTTTCTGGAAATGAAACTACAGTGTGGGAGTTTCACAAGATACAAACTCTCTGGGAATTGTTATAAAGTAAGATCGACGTCCAAGCTGTCATTTCACTGTGACCGATTGATTTTTTTGTACATCAATTCCTTTTTGAGAACCAGAAAGGAAATCTCTGCTTTCCTTCTCCTTCTAGGTGTTTTGCTGGAGCGTCAGTTGAGTCATGCAGCTTTATCCCTAGATATGTAAAATGACCATATGTACTCACTGCAGTACTTTCTGTAGGAAAAAAAAATTAAGATGTTCTCCATGTCTTTAAAGTGACAGTAAACAAGATCATTATTCACCAAAAAACATTCATACATATGCTCATAATTAAACCAATATTAAAGTCTTGTTTTAAAAAAAAAAAAAAAAAAAAAACATGTTATACTTGCCTGCTCTGTGTAATGGTTTTGCACAGAGCAGCCTGGATCCTCCACTTCTCGGGTCCCACGCTGGTGCTATTGACCCCTCCATCCTGCCCCCAGAGAAAGCAGCTTGTTATGGGGGCACCCAAGCTGAGCCACTGCCCTGTGTGACCATTCGGACATGGAGCCGTGGCCCTGTCCCCTCTGTCTCCTGATTGGCTCACTGGCTGTGATTAACAGCAGCTGGAGCCAGGAGTGCGAGTCCCCAGAGAGGCAAGGCTCTCCTGGACATTGTCTCAGGTAGGTATTGGGGCGGGGTCTGCACACAGAAGGGGTTTTACCTGTATGCATACAATTCATGAAGATAAAAAAACCTTGTACCCTCACAACCACTTTAAAACCTAAGTGCAGTAAAAAAAACAACAGAAAAATCAGCACAAGAGTCATAAGTTAGGCTGGCCATACATTTTACAAATTTCTTCTACAATTTTTCTTTAGATTTACTTCTTTCTTTAGATTTACCAAAACCATATAATATGAGGGCAAACCTAAACACTTTAAATTTGTATGCAATCAGGCAGGCCCTTCTACATAGCTAAAGAAAATTGAATAAAAAAATTGTATAATGTATGGTCAGCCTTACAGTCGGTAGGATGTGTCCCTGTTACCATAGCCTCTTCTATTAGGTTAAGTCCTCCTCCAACGATGAAGCCCTAACCAGCCCTCCCCCCACCCCCTGCCACTGCAATCTTCTGGTGCAGCAGGGTTAATAGACATGTGGAAGCTGTCACAGGCTCTCCCCAAGAGAGCCCAACTACGCCCGCCCATTCTGCCCAGCTCCTTCATTAATGGAAGATGGCACTACAGCTTCTATGAATGAAAATCAATCTATAAATGGATGGGACAGCCCTTTCCATCATCTGTGAATCCCTTGTTCATAGATCGTTTTTCATTCATAGAAGTACCCAACATCTGTGAATGGAGGAGCTGGGCGGAAAGGGTGGGTCATAGTCGGGCACTCATGATGAGAGTCTATGACAGTATCCACAGTTATGTTAACCCCCATAACCAGGCCCAGACTGCGACAAAAAATAGGCCCGGGCATTTTAGACTGATCAGCCAACTTCTCGGGTGGGGGGGGGGGGGTTTGGTCCTCCACACTTTACTGTGCAGGGGCACTGTGATATAAAGGGGATGATTACAGTGCAGTCCCCTTTATATTACAGTGTTCCGCACAGGCCCCCCTTACAGCAGAGTCCGCACAGGCCCCCCTTACAGCAGAGTCCGCACAGGCCCCCCTTACAGCAGAGTCCGCACAGGCCCCCCCCTTACAGCAGAGTCCGCACAGGCCCCCCTTACAGCAGAGTCCGCACAGGCCCTCCTTACAGCAGAGTCCGCACAGGCCCCCCTTACAGCAGAGTCCGCACAGGCCCCCCTTACAGCAGAGTCCGCACAGGCCCCCCCTTACAGCAGAGTCCGCACAGGCCCCCCCTTACAGCAGAGTCCGCACAGGCCCCCCCTTACAGCAGAGTCCGCACAGGCCCCCCTTACAGCAGAGTCCGCACAGGCCCCCCCCTTACAGCAGAGTCCGCACAGGCCCCCCCCTTACAGCAGAGTCCGCACAGGCCCCCCTTACAGCAGAGTCCGCACAGGCCCCCCTTACAGCAGAGTCCGCACAGGCCCCCCTTACAGCAGAGTCCGCACAGGCCCCCCTTACAGCAGAGTCCGCACAGGCCCCCCTTACAGCAGAGTCCGCACAGGCCCCCCTTACAGCAGAGTCCGCACAGGCCCCCCTTACAGCAGAGTCCGCACAGGCCCCCCTTACAGCAGAGTCCGCACAGGCCCCCCTTACAGCAGAGTCCGCACAGGCCCCCCTTACAGCAGAGTCCGCACAGGCCCCCCTTACAGCAGAGTCCGCACAGGCCCCCCTTACAGCAGAGTCCGCACAGGCCCCCCTTACAGCAGAGTCCGCACAGGCCCCCCTTACAGCAGAGTCCGCACAGGCCCCCCTTACAGCAGAGTCCGCACAGGCCCCCCTTACAGCAGAGTCCGCACAGGCCCCCCTTACAGCAGAGTCCGCACAGGCCCCCCTTACAGCAGAGTCCGCACAGGCCCCCCTTACAGCAGAGTCCGCACAGGCCCCCCTTACAGCAGAGTCCGCACAGGCCCCCCTTACAGCAGAGTCCGCACAGGCCCCCCTTACAGCAGAGTCCGCACAGGCCCCCCTTACAGCAGAGTCCACACAGGCCCCCCCTTACATCAGAATCTACACAGGCCCCTCCTTACATCAGAATCTACACAGGCCCCCTTAGAGTCTGCAGAATTTCCACTTACTGTAAGGGGGAGCTCTGTGGACTCTAATGTAAAGGGGAACCTTTATTTAAGGGGGATCTGATGTAAAGTGATGTTGTGAGAACCCTGATTTAAGGGGGAATGCTGTGGACTCTAGTGTAAAGGGGAACTCTGATGTAAGGGGGTTTCTGCTCACCAAGGTCCCCCTTTTGCATCAGGGTCCACAGAGCACCCATTAAATTCCTTTTATATATGCACTGGGAGGCAGGAAAGAGGGTGAACTTACTTATCCCTGGATGGAGGCCCAGGCTGTCTGCAGCTTTTATCTTCTGTGTTCAGTCTTCCTTCACATCTCCCCGGGGATGTGTGGGCGGGGCAGACACAGGAGTAGAGGGGCTGGAGGAGGAGGTGCAGTTAATCTGAGTGGAGAGCAGAACTGTGAGCGTAGGCTCTGAGGCTGAGCTGTGTGTGAGAGAGACACACAGCTCAGCCCATGCAGCTGCTAGTTCCGCCGTAGAATAGACAGGCATGGCCGCATAGCGGTAGGCTTACCTCCCGCTGTGCTGCCTGATCATCAACAGGCCACAGGGGGGCCGAACCTCCAGGGGACGGGGCTGCGGCCCCATCTCCCGGAAGTGGGGAACGGTACCTGTCAATAACAGGTACCCGTTCCCCCCTCCCCCCTGAAAGGTGCCAAATATGGCACCGAAGGGAGGGGATGAGACTGATAAGCAGAAGTTCGGCTTGAATATTTTGACCCCCCTCCCCCCCTTGTATAGGAGGTGTATCAGTGAATCCAAAATAGTGTAATGCCGCGTACACAATCGGAATTCTCGTCGGAAAAAACTCTGACGGTTTTTCCGACGGAATTCCGCTCAAGCTGTGTTGCCTACACACGATCACACCAAATTCCGATCAATAACACAGCGGCATAAAACACGCACTATAAAAGGGAAGTTTAATGCTTCCGAGCATGCGTCGAATTGTTTCCGAGCATGCGTCGGAATTTTGCGTGTCGGAATTGCATACACACGATCGGAAAATCCGATAGAAAGGTTTTCCGTCGGAAAAATTGAGAACAGGTTCTCAATTCAAAGTCCGTCGGAAATTCCTACAGAAAAAGACCGCTGGGCATACACGCGGTCGGAAAATCTGATGAAAAGCTCCCATCGGACTGTTTCCATTGGAAATTCCGACCGTGTGTACGCCGCATAAGTGTGCAGTTTTGTTGTTGGATTTGTCTTTGGCCATGGCCACCAACCTTGTCTCAAAGTGTCTCCCAACTCGTCCTCTTTGCTTCTCCCAAGACCTCCTTCTCTCCAGCTCCCTTGTTACCTCCTCTCATGCTTACCTCTGGCTATCGCCTACTCTGATGCCTGAAAACTCATCTCTTCAGGGAAGCCTAGCCCATCGTCACTGAACACCAGAGGTTTTATGTTCTCTAAGCCCCCGTACACACGGTCGGAAATTCCGACGGAAAATGTCTGATCGGACCATGTTGTTGGAAAATCCGCCCATGTGTGGGCTCCATCAGACTTTTTCAGTCGTAAAAAATTTGAGATCCTGCTCTCAAATTTTCCGACCACAAAATCTGATCTGACTTTTTCCGATCGTGTGTAGAGAATTACGACGGACAAAGTGCCACACATGCTCAGATCAAATTACGAGACCAAAGCTATTGGCTAATAGCCTTTACGTAGTTCCGTCGTACGCAACGAACGTCACCACGTTCAGAATGATTGGATTTTCCGACAACTTTGTCCGGCCGTGTGTATGCAACGCCAGTGTCGGACAAAATCCGTCAGAAAAAATCAGACGGATTTTGTGGTCGGAATTTCCGACCATGTGTACGGGGTCTAACACCTCCTCTCCACACAGTTATGACATTTTTATGACTTTCCCCTCTCTTTTAGATTGTCAGCTCTGAGCAGGGCTATCCTAACCCTTTTGTATGGATTTGTAACTGTACCTTCGCCCTTATTTTGTAAAAAGCTGCGCAAACTGTTGGCAATTTATAAAGCATGTATGATGGTTATAGTATGGGCTTGTTCTTAGGTGTGAGCATTGCGCTGAACTGTTGTGTTGTATGTATTGTAGCAGGTGTTGCAAATTTCCTCTACTGTGCTTTGGCCTTCCCACAAGCATGTGAATGAACACCAGTCCTGCTATTGCTTTGGCTCTTCTGCTTAGTTGGCCCTACTAATGCCTCATGGGATCTCCCATAAGGCAGTTCGTTGTCCAGAAGTATAGCTATCCACCAGAGACAATGGCACAAGCAAGCAGCTGCCATATGAATGGTGTATTCAAGTCTGATGGGTGCGGCAACGGCTGTGAAACTGTCTCTCTTCCGCTCTTAGTCCACACTATAAAATCTGTGACTTCTCCTTTTATACTCTTCCAAGCTGAGCCTTCATAGTTCAGGAATCTTTCTGATGACGGAAGGTTTTATTTCTCCGTCCAGCAGTCAGTTTGTTTTAAAGGATGGCATTTACATTCAACACCAGAGACTATTTTTAATTTTTGCTTCCACCCAGAAATTGCTTCATAGATTTACAGTAGCAACAGGAGGGCCACCCAAAAAAAAAAAAAAAAAAAAAAGCCGCAAGTTCCGTCAACATTGCAGCTTGCTGTTTATTTCCCAGATAAAACCATCTATTTACTCCGCAACTTCATACTTTCCATTTCTAAGCAGTCATTTTCCAACTGGAAAGTAGCGTGGAAATGGCAGAGCCCACTGTGCCCATAACCAGTTAGGCTGCTGGCATTAGCCCTTGCAAATTTCTCAACCGGGGCCCATTTGAAGGGTATTTGTGAAATATTAGCAATGAATCATCGACCCAGTTAGGCACCAGAGCTGAGCATTGGAATTTTAAATTACATGTTTAAAGGCCTTAGATATATTATGATTAATTTGTCAAAAGATATATTTGTCTCATTTCGACTTTTCCGTTTTTATTTCAAGTGAAATATATACTTGCATAATTTCATTTATGCATGCACAAGACGTTTAATTTTTAATAGCATACATAAAATGTTTCCCTTTAGCAAAAAACTATTATGTAGTCATTTATTACAGGAAATCTCAGTGTTTAAAATTTTCATTAGAGGTAAGGAAGATCAAGGTAATTACTGTCTGCACGCATGCATCATTTAAAGGTGAAATTTAGCAAACTTAAATATTCAGATGAAATTATGCATATGGGAGCTATTATTCCTGCCAAAAGATTTGTGTTTATGTCCAACCAGTCCTGAGTTTACACAGCTCAGCCACACAACGCAGCCATGGCAAGGGAAGAAGCCACAGTTAAGGAACACCTACAGGCCCAGTCCCTCCTCCAACCTATGACTGGAGAGTGAATGGAGAAGCAGCACACTCATAAGCTTCTCTCTCTGTCACCCATATCTCTCCTCATATCACTACACTCCTTGTACTGCTTCTTCCCCTCCCAGTCTGAGCCCTGCTGTACAGGAACTGCAAGATGCTAATACGAAGTCAAATTCAGGTACTTATATATAATGTATGGTGTATTAATGAATGCAGAGATGTTATATGAGCCCTTTATATCTGCCTGGAGTTTAGTTTAAAATTAGCTGGTCGTAAAAAAAATCTCATGGTTAATCGCATTTACCACGAGTCAGATTACTGTAAATGCTGTTTTTAGAACACGAGTAAGGTGCGGACTTGTATCTACCTCCAATGCTGAGCTTTCCACTTTCAACACCCACAGTGGCACTATTGATTTTGTTATTGATTTATTTAGTACTTACAGCAGCTTAATGTCGGAGGATTTCTAAGAAAGGTCATACAATTTCATTAATTTGTTAAAGAAGAATTCCAGGTTTGGTATATTTTTACATAGTTACATTGGTCCAGTTTGGACCGACGTAATTATGTATATATACCGTACCTGGAAAATGCCCTGAGAAGCTGTAAATCACTGAGGTAAATACTACTACTTCAGTGATCTCCACTTGCTTCCAGCTCCTGTGCTGAGTTGCTGGCCTGATGTATTGTGAGCACAGGAGGTCGGCCACTCAGCACAGGTGCCATTCAGAGAATGCTTTGCAATTTCCGAATGAATGCAAAGCGTACTCTGATTAGACGTGGTGGAGAGTGTGACATCACTGCCCCGCCTTATGAAATTTGAGACTACTTTGCATTCATTCAATAAATGCAAAGAATTGTCTGAATAGCACCTATGCTGAGAGGCTGACATCCTACGTTTTACAATTCATCAGGCTGGTTGCTCAGTACGGGACCCAGAAACAAGTGGAGATCAATAGGTTAGGCACATCTACTTCAGTGATTTCAAGCTTCCTGGGACATCAGCCAGGTGTAGTATATACATAGTTACATTGGTCCAAGTTAGTCATGCGACGTCACAAGGAGCGTGGTCTCATGGTGATGTCACCGGATGCCCATGCCCCATTGCTATAGAAGAAGCCCAAAGGGCCTGGTAAGGGGCTGGAGTTCTTGTTTAATGACAGGGATCCTAAGGCATTGGAGGGAACCTTCTAAGATTATTTTTACATTTTTTTTTAAATACAGATACCTTGTATATTTATAAAAATTAGATTTTTGCCAAACGTTTGCTGCAGATTGATCATCTGTAATTTAAAACACATGCACCAGAAAAATTCACCTGCAGTAATTGGTGATAGTCACAATTTCTAATCTATAAATATGCCCCTTAAATTTACATATTTCACTGTACTTTGATTGATATCTCGAACGTGACAACTTCTAGTTAATGACTCAGAGTGATCAAAGTCTCTTTTTTTTTGTAAATAACAAGCATGTTGTACATACCTCCTCTGTGCTGTGGTTTTGCACAGGCAGCCATGATCTTCCTCTTCTTGGGTTCCTCTTCTTTGCTCCTGGCCCCTCCCTCCTGTCGAGTGCCCCCATAGAACGCAGCTTGCTATGAGGGGCTCCTGAGCCGAGCTGCAGCTCTGTGTGTCCATTCAGACACGGAGCTGCCATTCGGCCCCGCCCCCTCTCTCTGCTTGGCTAACTGACTTTGATTGACAGCCGGGGGAGCCAATGGCGCCACTGCTGTGTCTCAGCCAATCAGGCAGGAGAGTCCCGGACAGGCGAGGGACTTGTGGACAGAGAAGGGGCTCAGGTAAGTTTTAGGGGGTGCTGGAGAGACTGCTACTCACAGAAGGCTTTTTATCTTAAAGTGGAAGTAAACCCCCCTATCGTTTTCAGCCAAGGAAGCTGCCATCTTTGCCTCTGTTTAATCTTCAACTGCCACAGTGCTGCACATGTGATCCGTCATGACACCAGCCATTGGATGGTTTGACTGTTTGGTTGAGAGCACAGCCAATGTGCAGTTAGCATTCACGGCATGCCTTTTTTTTTTAGACTGTTAAATCGATGGGTTTACTTCCGCTTTAATGCATAGAATGCATTAAGATAAAAAATCTTTCTGCCTTTACAACTCCTTTAACGCTTTATAGCAATTGTCAAAAGGTGTTTGTGTTGTATAATATCCATGTGAAATATGACTGAGGCCTTGCTGCTCTGTCTGATTCACTTCTGGGAATAAAATGGAAGCTTGTACTTCTCAGGATTTTCCTGTTCTGTTTCATTTCACACTTGATTGGCTGCTCTCAAATAAATACTACTTTGATTCTACGAATCATCAAGGCACCTTTTTTTTGTGGTAATTTAGCTCTTGTTTCTTCTGTCAAGTTACTAAATCCTTAGACACTTTAGCTTTGTCAGTTTCATTCTTTTCCATTTTATATCTCAAATCCTTCAAGCTGACGTTGAAGTCTATTAATTTTGTTTTTGGGATGCCTGCGATAATCAGCTCTGACATTTTTCATTTAACGTGCACTGACACCATCAACCACAAGAGGGGGCTGCTGGAATTTTCGAAAAGCCACATGCTGCATCTCTTTCAAAACGAATGATAATCTTTATTCCCCAGTGGCAGTAACTTTAAAGGCAAAGACCATCTAAAACCTCTAGCTCTTTTTTTCTTTTCAAAAGGATACATAGCTATTTTCAATGCAAGTCGGTATGTTAAAATGATAGGCAGCTTCCCTATTTTAAAAATGGTAAACAGAGCTGGGAATCCTGATTTCTCATGCATGCTGGAAGCAGGGCTGGTGCAAGGATTTTTGACACCCTAGATGAAACCTCATTTTGCCGCTCCACCCCTGAATCCACCCCCTTTGTCCTGCCCATGTATACTGCACCTTTTTAATGATGCGCCAATCAAATGCAGCCTCGCCAGCGCCCATCAAATTCAGCCTCGCCAGCGCCCATCAAATTCAGCCTCGCCAGCGCCCATCAAATTCAGCCTCGCCAGCGCCCATCAAATTCAGCCTCACCAGCGCCCATCAATGCAGCCTACCAGCACCCATCAATGCAGCCTACCAGTGCCCATCAATGCATGTCTGCCACTCATTCAGGAGTCGGGACACCGACACAGTCCTCCACCGCCGCTGCGCCTCTAACACTATGTGCGAACAGAGCAGCGGCTGCCTGCTGATGCTGAGACTTAGATGCTTGCTGCAGAGAGAAGGGAGTAGGAACACCAATGGCCGAGCACCCTAGGCAGCAGTGCGCTCTGTCATGGTTATGTAGTAATCTTTCTCTGTCAGCTTACCTCTCCTTCACCTGACTGCTTATATACCGGTAACCTTCCCTCAGCATAGCTCCACCTCCAGGGCTGGTGCAAGGATTTTTGACACCCCAGGCGAAACCTCATTTTGCCGCCCCCCTTGGCCCCACACCCTTTTCCCTGCTCATGTAAACCCCACCATTTTAATGAAGCACCCATCAAATGCAGCCCACCAGCGCTCAGCAAATGCGGCCTCACCAGTGCCCATCAAAAGCAGCCTCACCAGCGCCCATCAATGCAGCCTACCAGCGCCCATCAATGTAGCCTCACCAGCGTCCATCAAGTGCAGCCTCCCCAGCACCCATCAATGCAGCCTACTAGCACCCATCAATGCAGCCTCACCAGAGCCCATCAAATGCAGCTTACCAGCGCCCATCAATGCAGCCTACCAGTGCCCATTAATGAATGTTTGCTTGCTTCCATTCATTCAGGAGTCGGGACACAGATACAGTCCTCCGCTGCTGCTGCACTTCTGACAATATGTGCATACGGAGAGGCAGTAGCCTGTTGATACTGAGAATTAGTTGCTTGCTGCAGATAGAAGGGAGTATGAACACAAGTGGCGGAGCGCCCTAGGCAGCAGGGCGCCCTAGGCGGCTGCCTAGTTTGTCTAGTGGTAGCACCGGCCCTGTCCACCTCAGCCTCTAATTAGGAGCACTATATCAACCTGTGCGTTGCAAGCCAACCTTGCTGATCAACCATTGTGTGTTTAGCTTTCGTGTGCTACTTGTTGTGTCTCCTACGTCTGATTCCAGTTACTGATCTTGGCCTGTTCTCAACTATCCCTGTCTGCCTGGGACCTTGACCTTTCCCATTTTCTATGTTTATCCTTGTCTGCTAGTTGCCCCAACCTTGGCTTATCCCTTTACTATCCTTGTTGTTCCAGCCTGCTGCTTCCTTCCTCTTTCTCCTGTACTTTACCATGAGCGTGAGCTGTGAGACCCTGGGGGCCGCGACCTGGAACCAGACTGCAGGGCAGTCCATCCTCACCACTAGAGGCTCTGGTGAACCCCTGCTGGCTCTTAGACTCCGCGCCCTGGGGAATCTATGCTCTATGGGATCTGTGTTGATGCTCCAGTAGACCTGCTTCCTTAACCTCCCAGAGGTCAATCTGCAGCAGTCAGTCCTAGGGTCCACTACCTTAACGGTGCACTCCTGACTCCTACGGAGTGCATCTGTCACCTGGACTGAGGTGACCTGACAGTTTGATCAACCATGGACCCGGCTGATGTGCCGCTACCCGCAGATGATACGTTGCAGGGCCTAGTTCGCAGACTTGAGACCCGGGAATCGAATCATACCCAGGTGATGCGATTCCTTCAGGATTTGGCCTCCCGTTTTGAACAGGTTCAGGCCTCCTTAGGACCCCTGGTTCAACAACCTCAACCGCTATCTGCTGCCGCACCTATTCCGGTCACAGCCACATCCACAAATTCTTTGCATTTACCTGCTCCATTACTCTGGGGACCCCAAGGCCTGCAGGGGGTTCCTTAGCCAGTGTACAATTCATTTTGAGCTTCAGCCCCAAAACTTCCTGTCCGATCGGGCAAAGGTAGCCTATATAGTATCCCTCCTGTCCGGCGAGGCGTTAGCCTGGGCTGCCCCTCTGTGGGAACTGAATGATCCAGTGGTATCTAGCCTGTCTGACTTCCTGAAACTTATTCGGAATATCTTCGAGGGACCGGGTTCTGTCTCCTCAGCGGCCAGCGCTTTTTTACATCTCCATCAAGAGTCTGCTTCTGTGGGACAGTACGCTTTTCTTTTTCTTATTTTGACTGCTTAACTGAGCTGCAATAATGAGGCCTTAGTTGCAACCTTTTTACATGTACTCTCTGATAGAGTGAAGGATGAATTAGCAGGGAGAGCTATTCCTGCTGATCTGGATGGTGTCATCACCTTGTGTAACCAGATCGATATTCGCTTTCAAGAGAGGACTCTGGAAAAAAGATCTCAGCACTCCCTGTTATTTAGGCAGCCTGAGTTCCCTGTCCCCTCTCTTCGACCCGAGGAGCACCTCCTGCCTGCTGAGGAACCTATGCAGCTGGGCCAGACCAAGTTTTCTCCCGAAGAACGCACTGGGCACAGAACTCTGGGCCTGGGCTTCTATTGTGGGGTCAAAGGTAATTTTCGTGACAATTGCTTTTTTTCGTCCGGAAAACGCTTGGGGCTAAAACATTCGGCTTGTGTGTACGGGGCTTTAAACAGCCAGTGCTTCTGCCACTTGTGTCCTAGAAACAAAGGGAGCTAGGTTGCAGAAGCTCCCTGCATCCTGGGAACAAAGTCCATTCCACATTTTCACAGCTCTTACTGGAGATTAAATCTCTTTTCCTCCAGATGTAAAGAGTACCTCCTTGTCCTCTGTAATGACCTTAAAGTGTTACTAAACCCAGGACCCTGCAGTCACTATATCTGGTATCCCACAGTACACAGAACTGCAATCATTTTTATTAAATATAAACTGCTATATACCTTTTCTCATCGGCAGTCTTGTGGCTTCTATTAGTGTCTGGTTAAAGCTTGTAGGAGGAGTTTTCATTCTACTCTGACTATCATATGAGGCTTTAGGACCCCTGACCCTCTGTCTGGACAGTGCTGATTGGCCCTGTGCTGATCACATGCACCCTCCCAAAAAAAAAAAAAAAAAATATATATATATATATATATATATATATATATATCTAGAAATACACACCAACTGAGCATGTGAAGAGTGACTCCAAGGCTCTGTTCTATCAGGAGATGGATTGGGGACAGTGAAAGAAGAGGAGGATCAAACAAGACAGGATCAAACAGCCTTTTTACACAATGCACAGAAATAACCCCTTAGGTTCCACAGTGAGTATAACAAGCATGCCTTACTGCATATACAGACTGATTTTACTGTTGTAACTCAACACCAAGTTCACTATATGGACCACTTATATAGCTAGCTGTGACAGTACATGGTATATGTTTGTCTTAAAACAAGGCCTGGAATTCTAAAAGCTTGCTTGGGCTGAATATCGGTGCTTTTTGTTTTTCACATTTTCACAAAGTTACCATATTTTTATTATAATATTTACTGTGTAATGTCAATAAAAAGTTAAATGCATGTTGCTATTTGGCAAGTAAGTAAAGAGCAATAATCCTTATTTTTATTATAGTCCAAATTCTTTTTGGTGGTTCTTTTTCTTCAGTTTAATAAATGTCCCTTGGTAGATTGAACAGGTGGAATGAGATCTGTAATATAATTCGATAATAGATTCAGTCAGATTTGGCACACAGACCTTTAATTCATATATTCATCACGTAATTTTCTAATGTAAAAAAAAAAAGTCTGTCAATGGTCAGTGGTTTTGTTCCGATGTACACAGCTGCACTACTCCGGCTTGTAACATTATACAGTCAAGAGCCGTCAACGGGGTCAGTGCTGTTGCATATGGTGAAGTCTAATCACATGCAGTTCCCCGGGCAGCTGCATCCTATCTAAAAAAGAAATGTACCTTTGCTGTATTCTGCCTGTATATTGGGAAACCAAATTCAATTCATTAGTCTCAATTATTGAAAGTACATTAAATTACAAACCAAGAGACAAGGATATTTTTTTAATGCATTCATTTCTTTCTGGTGTCTGTTAAAGACATTGTCCTGTTTATAAGAAAGGACTTGTGTGTCTGTATATCTTATTACAATCGTGTAGATCAAATGTAACATGCTTCATATACAAATTCCTTGCGGTATGTATACCCTGCGGCCGGTGCGACTAGGTAAGAATCATTTGTGACAGCAGATGAGGGAGGAGAGATCAAGTGTCTCATACAACTAATATCTTCTGGCGTTTTTCCAAAACAACATCATCATCCGTCAGTAAATCTTTCATTCCCTTTAACTGACTATTTTTCCTGAAAGTAGACTTTCTGGTTATTAGATTTGATTTTGTGTGGCTGAATTTTTTCTAATCGTTAGATATTTTAGGCATCAGTTATTTTAATTCAGCCATGCACACCACAAAGTCTAAATGATACAACAATCATCTCAGAATTAACCAATGGTGTTATAATTCTATTCTGGTTGACGAGGTTTATTGATACATTGTAACACTACTGAAGGGTTGTAGTGGCTTTAGATTACATGAAGCCTGTATATTCTAAGACCCCCATACACCCTATACAACTTTTGTTGTCTGATTTTCTTTAGATTTACCAAAACGTGTAGTGCAAGGGCCTGCCTGATTGCATACAAATTGAAACTCTTAAAGGGGTTGTAAAGGTTCGTGCTTTTTCACCTTAATGCATCCTAAAAAACACCTGTCAGTGACCGGCCCCCTTTACTTTCCTAAACCCTCGAACTTGTCCCACGGGGATGCGCTGTCTCTCTGCCTCGGCTCTTGATTGGATAGATTGATAGCAGTGCAGCCATTGGCTTCCGCTGCTGTCAATCAAATCCAATGACGCAGGCGCCGGGGGGCGGGGCCGAGTCCTGCATTTGGCATCTATGGACGCCGAATGCTGAACTCTGAAGCGCACTCGCAAGGTAACCCCCTGGGAGAGCGCTTCTCCCAGGGGGTTATCTGATACGGGGAGGAGCCGAGAGAGCCACCGAGGGACCCCAGAAGATCAGGTTCAGGGCCACTCTGTGCAAAACCAAGCTGTGGAGGTAAGTATAATATGTTTGTTATTTTTTATTTATTTTTTAAAACCCGAACCTTGTCACTTTAAGGTTTGACCTCATATTATATGGTTTTGGTAAATTTGAAGGAAAAAAATCGACAGAAAATTGGATAGTGTGTATCCAGCTTAAGTCTGTCTGTTAGTGGTGAATGATGGATAGATCTTGCCATCCAAAATATGTCTAGCATTAAAATATTTAAAGGGAATCCTTTATTTTGAGGAGTACTTACACTTCTCCTAATGACATCTGAACCTCAAAGGTACAAGTTTTCTGGCTTTACAGCTGTTCCAGTGGTTTCAGTATTTTCTAAATCACTCACCTGGAACAGGTGTACAGATTAGGAGTATGGACTTCACTTTGTTTTTGAATGCTTCCTGCTTGTGATGGGAAAACAACTAAAAGATTATTAAAGCTGAATTCCAGGTTTTACTTTGCATACTTAAAGCTTGGACCAATTTAGGTATACATATTAAAAACGATACCTGTTGAAGTGGAGAATCATTACAGTAGCTGCTAGTAGTGATTCTCACTGTCTTCTGGATCCCATGCTCAGGGCCATCTTTAATATTGATTGGACACTGGGCAAAACTTTTCTTGGGGCCCCCCCATGCAGTTTTGCTCTCCACCCGCTCTGAGACATACAATAAATATCAGCTAGACTCAAAATCAGTTTACTGAATCAGATCAGGCAGCTATTGCGTTTGGCGGTCATAGGTTATAGCATATCATTACCGCTCACTGACTGGTTGCTAGAGGTTACAGCACACATTACGGCTCACTGATTAGTTGCTAGAGGTTACAGCACATGATTTCTGCTTGTTGATTGGTTGCTAGAGATTACTGTGGATATAACCTCAGGGGTGCATGATATACATATCAATGCCACTGGCTTTCGCTATTTACATATGAATGCCGGTAATTTATATGTAAACACAGGGTCTGCAGGTGAGTCATCTGTACACAATAGGGCAGAGCTGAGCAGCATTAGTAGCAGCACTTCACACTGAGATATTGGGACACAGCACAGGACTAAAAACTCAAGGGACAAGGGAATTTAAACCAGGATAGTTGGCAAGTATGAGGCAGCTGCTTTGGGCCCCACAACAATGACAGGGCCCAGGGCAGCTGCCTCTTTTGCCCTGCCTTAAAAACGGCCCTGCCCATGCTGCATGGTAATCATAGTGGGTCACCCGCTTGGTTGGGACACCATTCAGAGAAGGCCTTGCATTTTTCCCAATGAATGCAAAGTATTTTCTCTTATTGGATGAGGTGATGAGAATGGACGGTCCACGTACTACAATCAGAGAATACTTTGCATTCACTGAAAACAATGCAAGGCCTTCCCTGAATGGTGCCCATGAAGCAAGTGGCCAGATTATGCATACTCACAGTGGTCCAAGCTGGGCCAAAATAACTTTGCATAAAAAAAAAACATACCTTAAATGCAGCTTCAAATTTAATAGCCTAAATGTATGTGTCATGATCCAACAAAAATTGAGTCGGTCTAGATCATATTTTTATTACCATTTTTGGAATAACGGTACAGGTCTGTCATGATTCGGTCACGGTAGTATTTATTTGGAATATACATAACTGTTCAATTTGTATACTTTCACAGTGAGTGATCTTTTTGACACTGTTATTTGCTTCTGCATGCAATTTGCACAGACTAGGTGTAATTCTCTGAGACAAATGTGTGTATTTTAATTCTTCAGAACTACAGTTTCATAACCTGTAACTCCCATACCGTAAAATGCACAGGTTGCAGAGAGACAAGATGTTAGACTCCAAACGTTCCAGCTTAAAGTGGATGTAAACCTGAAAAATAAATTTTCTACCTGGTACATTGGAGGATGTCAAGTCATCTGTGCCAAGTCTTGCCACAAAGAGTTAATCCAGCTCTAAGCAATCTTTTTTTTTTTTTTACTATGATAAAAAAACGACACACAGATAAGTTTGTGTCGCCACATCCCCCACTGCTGTGACATCTGATTTCTTTATCTCATGCACAAGCATGAAAGCAGAGAGAGTGTCTATGATCCCAGCTTCACATCCCTCCTCCTTTCCTCTCTAGCTCTCCCAGGATTGTCTGCTCCACACCTCAGCATGATTGGGCATGCTGAAGTCATGTGGTGCCTAACCTGAGTTTTGACTGGATATTACTCATCATGGGGCATGATCCACGAGATCAGCAGAAGATCAGCTTGACTAAGGCGGATATTCATGGTGCGCTCAGCTCTTGGAACACCAGCAGAAAGAGTAGGAGAGTGTACAGGTGGGCGGGGAGTCTTGTGACATCATGACTCCGCCCACCAAGCACCAGCAAAGAGACCTGCCCACCTATTCCAGAGTTTTGCAGGGCTCCTACAGCTAAAGGGGGTTACAGAGGTAAGGTAAAGTGTACATGCTGGAGTCATGTATATGTGCACAGATTAATATTGTGCCATTCATTTATACTGGGTGAGTGGTGGGTTTACATCCACTTTAATGATAGAATATGGAAGAGTATTAATAATTTGGGGCTTTTTATGCTGGTACAGGGGGTCCCCGGGTTACGAACCCGTTAGGAACTGTCCTCCTGTTTGTAAATCGGAAATGTTCGTAAGATGGCAGCGCATGCGCAGAATGCCAATTACGGACATTTCCGATGCTCCGTCAAATGCCGCTCTGAACATGCGCGGCAAATTACGGACATTTCCGATGTTTGCCGTCATTTTCCGAGGCTCCGTCTGGCCGCGCATGTGCAGAACGGCCGAGGGTCCGCGCAAAATGGCAGAGGGTCCACGCAGCGCCCGGTTCGTAAGTAGGAGAGGTTCGTAGGTCGGGCATTCGTAAGTCGGGGACCCCCTGTACTAGTTCTGCTTGGCTTAAAGCATCTGTGTTTGGTCTCTTCACATAGCAGCAGCCGCCGAAAACAATTCTCTTACTTTCAGATTCATAATTCAGTTTTTGAAGGTTCTGATCATTCAATCCTACCTTTACTAATTAGATACAGTAGCCAGCCCCTTTCATCCAACTGAAAAGGTTGGGAGTATGGCAACCCATTTTATAAACTATAAAGTTAAGATCCTCAATCAAATCGTGGTTCATATCTGAGGAGTCCTATCAATGTTTAGGGGAGATATGATTTGCATATTAATTTCATCCTTGGGAGCTGCAGAAATACTTTTTCTATATGTTTATTTATTCCTTTTATTTTCAATACTATTTGCTTATGTGTGTCTATTTCATTTTTTTTTAACTATTGTAGCTTTCTATGCAGTGTTTGTGTGTTCCACAAAGCCTGTGTGACAGAGTGCTTGGGAGCTGAGTGCACTGACTGGAGGTGTCAAAAGCAAGGTTCCTCACAAGCCTGTTAGTTGGATAACAGCTTGGATATTTGTGCACGCGCGGTTGTTTCTTGTGTCAGGCGTGGGGAACTTTGGCTTGCAATGCAACAGATAAGAAACTTTGTGACAGATTTAGAAAAAAAAGTTTGTTTGAGAAAACTTTATGCAGTGAGACATTATGCCAAACATACTGGAAAATATATTTTTGGTTTACATGCGCTTTGTATTTTAGTTTTTGGGTTGAGACTGTTGTTTTATACTTGGGCTTTAGGAATTATGTCCGTAATTGTCGTGTATACTAAATGTAATGTGCTATTTTACCTTTCAGAGGATTACCCCAATGGCACATGGCTGGGTGATGAAAACAACCCTGAGATGCGAGTGAGATGTCCAATCACAGCAGCTGACATGCTTCACATCAGCACCAACTGCCGGACGGCAGAGAAGATGGCCCTTACTCTGCTTGATTACCTTTTCCACCGTGAGGTGCAGGCTGTCTCCAATCTATCAGGACAAGGCAAACACGGCAAGAAACAGCTGGATCCGTTGATGATCTATGGCATAAGATGTAAGTGAGAAAAAACATGTCGGAAATCAAAATTTCAGCCTTGTGTGGTTGCCAAAATTTTGATTTACCCATTGAGTTTGTTTCACAATCATTCCCAATGGTCACAGCAAGTTAAATTTTTCTTTTACTTCTGAGCAGGGAGAAAAAGTTAAGACTGCACCTCTAGGAGGAGTAAAGTTTTACTGGGTGATTTCAATTATAGTATGTATATTAGCTAAATAAAAATGGTTTGTTCTAGAGCTGTACGATTCTGGCCAAAATGAGAATCACTATTTTTTTGCTTTGAGTAAAAAGATCGCGATTCACGCGGCGTAAAATCTTTCACATTATACAAAAAATTGGGCTAACTTTACTGGTGAGTTTTTTTTTTTTTTTTTTTATTCATTTTTTTCCCCCAAAAAAATCATTTGAACGACTGCTGCGCAAATACAGTGTGACATAAAGTATTGCAACAACCACCATTTTATTCTCTAGGGTCTCTCCTAAACAAAATATATATATAATGTTTGGGGGTTCTAAGTGATTTTCTAGCAAAAAAAATTTATTTAACTTGAAACCAACAAATGTCTGGAAAAGGTTTAGGATTTAAAGTGGAGGGCCACCCAAAAAAAAAAAAAATTCCTTAATATTCTTAAAATTTTTTTTTTTTTTCAACTTACCTGAAACCGCTGTTGCTAGGCAGTCTTCCTAACCTGCCTCTTCCTATTCCGCAGCGCTTCCTCCTCTTCGGCGAGCACCCCCGTTGCCTTCTGGGACGTGTGTGTCCCAGAAAACAACGGGGCCATTCACAAAGTGCAGCGCGACTCGCGCATTCGCAGTAGGAAACGGGCAGTGAAGCTGCAAGGCTCCACTGCCCACTGCCTGTTTCCCTTCGTTAAGATGGAGGTGCTGGCAGCCGATCTGATGGACGAATCGGCCTTGGGCGGCCGACATCGCGGGATCACTGGACAGGTGAGTGTCCTTATTAAAAGTCAGCAGCTACAGTGTTTGTAGTTGCTGACTTTAAAAAAAAAAAAAAACGCCCGGAACACCCCTTTAAGTGGTTAAACATCCCTCATTTACAAACCAAAGTGATCTAAAGGGCAAATTGTTACAATGTTTATACTTAAGTTCCACTGCTAAAGAATGTTGTGATTCTTGGCAGACTGCCCTTTTTTTTTTTTTCCCCTGTCTTTTGACGGCTGTCAGCTTTAGCGAGAGCAGATAGAGTTTTCTGCATAGAAAGAATCGGGAAAAACTTTGTCAAGATCGCAACGGGGAAAAAATCGCGATAACGATACTTAACGATTAATCGTGCAGCCCTAGTTTGTTCTAGCGTCCGTTTCAGAAAGTTACAGCTTTCAGGAATGGTGGAAGGAACGTTTGCATTTTACAGCACCCCTATAAGCATCCACTGTTACCTAAAGTGTATGTAAAGGTTAACGTTTTTTATTTTAAGGGTAAGACCTGCCGCCAAATTTTATTGCTGTCTGTGCCCCTGCAGGGAAGATGTGCCTCTCCATTTATCCTGTTGACCATTACCATCAAGACAGAAAGTAATTAGAAATCCTAAATTAGAGTTGTCATGGGATCAAGAGGTGAGGCTAAATCTTGCAATTGGGATAAATGTTCTGAAGACAACTGTCTAAGAAGGGAATTCCCCTCACTTTGGGAAGAAATATAAAATGTGCAACAAGTACTTTTAAGGGTGCTGTAGGGAGTACACATGTGGAAGCATTGGTTTGTAAAGGGGCTTTGATTGCAGTGGTCTCTAGCAAACTCTAGAAACTTGGTGTTTCTTCAGTCTCATTGACCGTCTCATAACGCATGTCCCCAGTCTTCAACAACTCCTATAGCATATTCACAGTCTGACCATCTCTGCAGCTTGTCTTTGACTATATGTTGTAGCATGCCTGTAGATTCTGACCATCTCCTGTTGTATGTTCGCTGTCTCTTGACAGTTTTTTTTTATTCCTGGAATATTATGCTTGGCCACTTTGGTGATGTCAAGGGCTGTACTTGAGGTCTCCTATACAAAGAATGTTGAATCATCACTGTTCTACATAGTTGGTTGACATAAAATGAATGTATCATTATACATTATCAATCATATGCATAATTCATTACACCTATAAATGTGATTTTGATATCTCTTATATATTCATTTGCAAGGTTTTTCCAGTACAGTTTTTTTTTGTAAGGTGAAACTTCACTTGAAATAATGACCTGGGCATTTTATGCAATACCGCACTCTGTTACTTCAGCTGACAATTGCGCAGTCATGCAACGCTGTTTCCAAATAAAATTTATATATAATTTTTTTCACACAAATAGAGCTTTTTTTTTTGGTGGTATTTGATCACCACTGCATTTTTTATGCTAAAAACAAAAAAGGTTGACAATTTTGGGGGAAAAATAATATTTTTTACTTTGTGCAAAAAAAAAAATTAACAAAAAAACAATTTTGGCCAATATGTATTCTGGAAATATTTGTGGTAAATAAAAATCCCAATAAGCGTATATTGTTTGGTTTGAGCAAAAGTTATAGCCTCTACAAACTATGGTATATATAATTTTTTTTTTTTTATACTAGTAATTGTGGCGATCAGCGACATAATGGGACTGCAATATTTTGCTGCGGACATTAGGACACTAACTGACACTTTTTTGATACTTTGTGGGAACCAGTGACACTAATACAGTTATGAGTGTTAAACATTTGCACTGTCACTGTACTAATGACACTGGCTGGGAAGGGGTTAAACATCTAGGGCGATAAAAGGGCAGACATCCAGTGCCCGGCACTCCCAGATTGGCTTCTGCTGTGAGTAATCGTAGCAGAAGCAGGCTGCTGGCATGATTCTGCACAGGAGGGCCACCCTGTAGCAATAAATGTGATATGGGGTGGTCCTTAAGTGGTTAAAGGTGCTCAGTTGTGTGCTCAGGTTTTTGGTAGATAAAAACAATTTTCAATTTTTGCCAGCAATTTATTTTGTAATGCTGCATGTGCAGTGCAAAAAAGTGAATCCTTATGCAGCAATGCTTGGGTGAGGTTTGCATCATCACAGGCCTTCCTATTAGTTTAGGGGGAAGACACAGGCAGAGGGTACAAGCTTCTATAAACATGGCATCATTTGCTATGGAGCAGCAAGAGACAGTGTAGAGCAGCAGCGCAGGAATAGGTCAAATGCAAAAACAAGGTTGCCATACTGTAGTTAAAGTTTGCTTTAAAGAGGAAGTAAACCCTGATGGGTTTTACGTCCTCTCTTGCTAGCTGCTGCAGCCTGCAAATGAAAAGCATAATGGCCTAGTATGCTTCGCATACTAGCCCATTATGTGCCACTTACCTGCAAAAGAATCCAGCGATGTCCCCTGTGTGGGCAACGTCCATCTTCTGGCCCTCTTCCTTCCGGGCCGTGGACTCCGGCTCTGTGATTCACCGGAGCTGCGTGACGTCACTCCCGCGCATGCGCATGGGAGCCGCAACTAGCGGCATATGCTAGGGAAAAAAATGCATTTTGTTTCTTCCCCGCGCATGCGCCGTAGATATTTTCAGCGGACTACAAGTGAAATATCTCCTAAACGGCGCACGTTTAGGAGATATTTCCACTACCTATAGGTAAGCCTTATTCTAGGCTTACCTATAGGTAAAAGTCCAAAAAGTGGGTTTACAACCACTTTAATACTTTGTGATACTACCCAATTAAATATAGGCTAATTGTGTCTTGTATTTACATCTGATTTTATGAAGAAAGGTGACATCATTTCAGAGGATAAGATCATTTTTATGGTGAAGCATCTTGCATTCTAAAGGCCTGTAGTCATTTACTAATAAAAATATACATTTTATGTTGCTTTTACATTTATTGCCCTCTTTTGTTAATACGTGACTGAGAGATTGACTTTCTCCTTCAAAGGAAGCATTTCATGTCAAAATGTTATCTTTATCATTCCAATCTGTTTGGCAGTTGTCAGAAACTGTACTGTATTAAAACACATTTAAATTTTTGTTGTACAAACAGTCATGATGATAGATTGGGCTTAAAAGCTTGGTAATATTTAGCCATGGTTTAAGATGACAGGTTTATGTTTTGTAAACCCCACCCAGTGATGTAACATGGAAGTCCACAATACAGCACTCTGTTCCCATAGGCTGTATTTACTTCTAATCCAGGGACAGTGCGGGGAAGAAGAAGTCATTTCCAGCCCTCTAATTTTTGCAGGTCACTCTTTGGATGTGTTGTTCTGTACCGGAGCACCGCCTGTGTGGGAGTCAGTCCAGGTCAGAGGGAGGCCGACCTCCCTGGGGCTTGCCCCTAGACTCTGTCTATTCTCAGCCTGAAGCTCTTGGGCTTTATGTGGGCTAAAACTTGGAATGCGTCTGATCTGAGAAGAAGAGGTCCCAGCCTCTGTAGTATGACTAATAGTTTCCCACCCAAATTGATGCACACTGTCCCATTTTGCTGAATGGGAGATAACTTAGAAAGGGGCAAAGGTACTTCCTGACTTATAAATAATCCGTTTTATTGTGTGTTTAAATTAAAGAAGCATTCCCCAGCTGTCTTGAACACTGGATTCCCCTTCTGTCTTCATGTAATTATTCCAGCGTACCACACAGCAGAGATACTATGGCTGCCGGTTCCAAATGTTTGTGTATACACCCGCAAACAAACAATACGAGATGGAGAAAACAAACAAATTGCATTCTGGCATAAACAATCCGTATACAATCAAGATATGTTTTCCCAGATTTAGCGGAGAGTTAAGACAAACCCTACCTATAATGTGGGAAGACTGCAATGCCTACAGTCCATTGTGTTCTTTTTTTGTTCTGACATACATATTAACAAAGCTCAGCAGAGTCTTTTGTTTTATGTTATCCGTTATTTTAACCTTAACAGGCCAGATGTTAGATGGAAACTCTAGAACAATATATTTAGAGAGGTGCTGGGAGAGGTGCAGTCAGATGAAGGACAACTTTAAGGGCTCTTACACAGCAAGGCTTCCCTCGGTGGGCACCCCGTAGTAGCTTAAAACACAGAATTACAAAAAGAAGTGCCAGACCAACAATGTATGAAGTATGCCCTGTACACACAATAGGATTTTCCGACACGAAAATCCATAGGATTTTTTCCGACGGAGGTTGGCTCAACCTTGTCTTGCATGCACACGGTCATACAAAGTTGGTTGGAAATTCCAAACGTCAAGAACGCGGTGACGTACAACAAGCCAAGAATAATTAAATTCAAAAGCCAGTGCGGCTCTTCTGCTTGATTCTGAGCATGCGTGGCACTTTGTGCGTCGGAATTGTGTACACACGATCGGAATTTCCAACAACGGATTTTGTTATCGGAAAATTTGAGCACCAGATCTCAAATTTTGTGTGACGTAAATTCCCATCGGAAAATCCTATCGTGTGTGCAGGGCATAAGTCATTTTAATTGTTGGCAACCAGGTCATGAAAGAAAAGCGTGTTTTAGGGTGGAAAAACAATTTCTCTTCATCAGGGCTCCACACTGGATAAAACTTAGAGAAAACACTGACCACGCAAATCTATATTTAAACCAGTATTAAACTCTCCTCATGAAATAACAATGTCTTTAGTTTTGGATAGAGTGTAGAGGGATTAGAACATCTGTCAGTGTCCCCATTAGGGAGAGTCGCCCTCTCTATTTGTCCTATTTACCATTATCATTGAAAGTAAAAGTAAAATAGAATCCCACATTTTGGGTTGTCCCCTGAAAAGTAATAGAGGGGAATTTTTTTTAATGGGAACAATAATGACCTGGTGGTCCCCAAGGCATTCCCTTAATTTGCAAGGATTTCCTCTCATTTTCCTGTTTTGGCTGTACGACAGGAAGTGAAGGGATATCTCCCCAATGGCACAAAAATAAATTGACAGGGATTATGACCCTGCTTTAACTCTATCCAGAATGAAAAAAAATGATTTTTTCCCCTATAGTTCTACTTTAAATTCTCATAGCTGTATATCTTCGGCCTGAGATTCAGGACATTGCTGTCTCTGACTTCTAGTCTCATTAGATTTAAAGTAAGATTTGGTAATATCACTACTTTGCTACTCACTGTTCTCCTTTATTAACAGCATTTCAGTGCTGAAAGAGACAAATAAAAAGAAACATTGTATCTTTCTGTTTATTCATTTACAGAACAAAGGGAAGTAAGGAAAAATTTGGATGAATAGCAGCACTCCCATGTAATGCAAAAAAGGCTTTATTGTATACAAAACATGTAAAAACAATCCATACGGGCAGGGGAACAAAAAGGCAGATGTGTTTCACACGTAAACGTGCCACGCAAGTGTTATCCCAATATATATATGTGTGTGTGTGAATAGATTTCAAAATGAAACTCAGGTGTGTCCAATTCAACACTCGCATAGCATGGCAAAGACATATGGTGTGAGAGATATTAGTGCTGCACACCCCAAATGAATACAATATGGTTAAGGTTCCCCCAGGGTTTTTTTTTTATAGGAATTAATAAGTTAAAATAAATTCTTTATTGAAAAGTTGGCATGGCATGGACACATAGCAGTAAAAATATAAGCTCTGGTAAGGAGATATGATAACATTCCAAATACAGAAAATGCAAACACAAGATTGTATACAGCATCACATATTAGAAAATCTGTCATTTAAAATTTCCAACGCGTTTCGACCTACATGGTCACGGTCTTCCTCAGGGGATAGGTCTGCCGTTTAAAAAAAATATATATATTTAAACATTTCAAGTGTAATCAAATAGTTAATAGACAGTTTCTTTTAAGAAAACATAGGGTATAGTTACCAATAGAGGGTGTAAGTGGGGGGATCTCCTAGCCATAATTCCTTTTTAAAATCAATCAGATGATCCCATGTGTCCCTTGGCCACTTCCACTCCAAAGAGGGATACCATTTCACCCTGTATGACTTGCAAGGAGTCACACTGGGGGACACCCTCTGGAGGCGCGTGTGGGTCGGAGGTCCGCACCTGCAGTAAATTCCCAAAGATATAATAGGTTTAAGAAATACTTTTTAAATTCAGAGTTAACAATTGATGATCAAGGTCATTTCCAATGCTCACTATACATATATGCCTATTTTATAGAGGTATTGTTGCAGTATTAGTTTATTAATATCATAATAGAGGAATCCTTATTATATGTGTCTTATTGGCTATGTAGATGCGTGGTGAGGATATAAGTGGTAGTGTTGGATAGGACACTGAGAAGTGATAAGGTTGTGGTGTAGTGACCGACTAATACAATGTTATGTTGACTGGGATGAAGGAAAATTGGTGATTGTGTGAATGGAGGTGTAGGTGATTGTGATTTGTGTGATATAAGGATGGAGTGAGGAAAAAGAGGGAAGAATAAAAAGCAAACAACAAAAAGGTGAGGGAACAAAAACAAGGGAAAGGCAAACTGAAATGGAATAATCCAGAATTATAGTTTCAAGTTCCCATCATGCACAATCAAATTTAAACAACATTTGATATAATATGAACAATGCTATTTTAACAAGCATCCTTCTAAAACATAAACCAGTACATGAGCAAACTAAAAACATTTATAAGCATAGCATACAGTGCAACTGTGGAGGATCTATCATGAGGACATCATGTGGATATCAATGTATATGAGAACACAAATATAGGTGTAAATATCTGAACATGTGTATACAGATATGCCACCACAAAGTTCATATCAAACGAGAGGAGGTGAATTGTAAACTATGAACTGTAAATATTATTGATCAACTCCAACACTCGCATGTCAAAGCACATGTATGTGCTGGTGTGTACACATATTTTATTTTAGAATGGTGCTTGTTAAAATTGCATTGTTCATATTATATAAAATATTGTTTAAATGATTAATTTTGACGTTACCGCTGGAGGCCGCATCCATCTTCACTCGTCTTCCTTCCAGGTCGGTGGACTCAGGCTGTGTGACTGGCCGGAGCCTTGTGACGTCGCTTCTGCGCATGCGCACAGGAACACCTTTAACGGTACGCGGCTCAGAAGAAATGGCAGTGGTGGCCGTTGCTTCAGATCACATGCGCTGATGACGTCATCGGCTGCATATACATTAAAAATCTCCTAAACGGCGCGCGTTTAGGAGATATTTACAGTACCTTTAGGTAAGCCTGGTTATAGGCTTACTTATAGGTACAAGCAATGCATGCAAGATTACTTCCTCTTTTACTTACTCTAATAAGCCTTATTAACTCCTTATTCGCCTTCTCCATTTAATTATTATTTTCCTGCCAAATATTTTTTTTATATACTTCTATTTTATAAACTATTAATAATTAAAACTTTTTTTTGTTTGCTTTGTTCATTAATATTTTTACAGCTTTAACATATATTTACACGTTTCACATTGAAAACGTACAGCGCAAAATGTAAAAAATACATTTATTTAATTTTTTAAAATAACTTTTCAATGCTTTGTGTCTTTGCTATCAGCCGAAGTGTAATCAAAAAAGTTGCGGTAGGTATCTGTAATTGGTATCGGTGAGTACTAAAAAAAAAAAAAAGACCCTAATTATAACTTAACGGTAGGGATGAGCTGAACACCCCCCGGGTTCGGTTCGCACCAGAACCTGCGAACGGACCGAAAGTTTGCACGAACGTTAGAACCCTATTAATTACAATGGACGCAAATGTTCGAAATCTAAAGTGCTATTTATAATGGCCAATATGCATGATATTGTCCTAAAAAGGGTTTGGGGACCCGGGTCCTGCCCCAGGGGACATGTATCAATGCAAAAAGAAGTTTTAAAAACGGAAGTTTTTTCTGGAGCAGTCATTTTAATGATGCATAAAGTAAAAAGAAAAGTGAAATATTCCTTTAAATATCTTACCTGGGAGTGTCTAAAGTATGCCTGTGAAGTGGCATGTGTTTCCCGTGTTTAGAACTGTCCTTGCACAAAATGACATTTGTAAAGGAAAAAAGCCATTTAACCACTTAAGCCCCGGACCAATTTGCAGCCAAAGGACCAGGCCCCTTTTTGCGATTCGGCACTGCGTCGATTTAACTGACAATGCGAGGTCGTGCGACGTGGCTTCCAAACAAAATTGGTGTCTTTTTTTCCCACAAATAGAGCTTTCTTTTGGTGGTATTTGATCACCTCTGCGTTTTTTATTTTCTGCGCTATAAACAAAAATAGAGCGACAATTTAGAAAAAAATTCAATATTTTTTACTTTTTGCTATAATAAATATCCCCAAAAAATATATAAAAAAAAAAAACATTTTTTTTCCCTCAGTTTAGGGCAATACGTATTCTTCTACATATTTTTGGTAAAACCTGGCTGCAGCTGCCCCTTTCACTAGCCCTCCAGGCTAACTTCTCACAGCAGTCCTCCAGACTGACTTTCTCACCAGCCAACCCGGCTGACTCTGCAGAAGATCGCCCAGGGAAAGGATGAAGACTTGGCACAATGCGGTCTTCAGAGAGATCTGGCTACATTTTGGCAGTCTTCCCCCCTTGTTAGTCCCCAGTAGTGCTGATATACTCACACTGTCATCACACTTGCTCCTGTGCCTCCAGGAAGGGCTTCCTCCGTGTGTTGTGGCAGGATCCTTCCAGAACCCAATCCCTGCACCCCCCACCCAGACTAGGGGGCACCCCAGAGTGCCACCGACAGTCTCCATCGCACTAGATCGCCATGTTCCACCCGACTGCCCTGCTGGCATGACTCATGCCTATTTATGAGGTAAGCCTTGCCCCCCTGCCTGCCCTTTACTGGGGATTGGCTGAGGCCCTCATAAATATTTAAAGCAGCTCCTCCTAGTCTCCACCCACTCCTAGTTGTCCAATGTCCCAGAAAACAGGGGGAGGCACCAAAGAGGCTGCTAGGATGTCTCACCTGGCCCAGACTCACTGAACCCTGACCCAGATTCACAGATCTGGCTTAGCACTGAGCTAACCTTACATTTTCCTACTCTAACGGCTACACTAACAACCTAGCACACTAGAGGGTGCTACACATAGAAAAGGAAAAAAGAAAAGTCTATATGGGCAGGCGCTTAACAACGTGTTATAAGAGACCTGTATGTGATAAACAATTCTGACACTCATAAGAATGATTTGGCATTCATTCAAAAATGTTGGATGGTTGGAGGCTGAAGCTGTTTTTCCAATAAAAAAATATGGTACGTAGATACCCTCGGCCTTCCTCATGTGATAGTACTGCAAATACTTGGTAATATTTGAATAAGGGACAAATCTGCTTTAAACTGATCATCTGAATTTCAGCTTTGTTACAGGTATACCTCTGCACTTTTACACTAAAATAATTCACATTTGAAATGATGAAAAAAAAGCACTCTGTAACACCTGATTTTCAGGGACAAGTCGAGATGTGGGAATCCCTTTAAATTCATGTTTAATTACTGTTTGTAACACGTGCCCTGCAGCTGTCTGCCCTGCAAATATTTCCATAGCATGTCTGAATCAATTTTATGAGACTTAATTAACACACACTCTGAAATTCCTTAACAGCGAGGCTGGAATATGTATTTTATGACATTTGGATGGATCATACGGATAGGGTGGAATAAGAATGAATGCGTGTATTGTGCATTTCCTTTCTTAAAGTGGAACTTTAGGCAAACCGCTAAATCCACCGTTGTCTTACATGCCACAGTGCTCAGCTAGGGGGCTCACTTTGTTACTTTCTTGTTCAGGTTTACATCATGGATCACCTCCCCCCCTAATTGTTCAGTAAGGAAAGCTTCAATGCTGAACTCAGATATACAGTAAAACCTTGGTTTGAGAGCGTTTTGCAAGACAAGCTATTTTATTTATTTTTTTATAAATTTTGACTTGATATACAAGTAGTGTCATGTCACAGCTGAGTATAAAAGAGAAGACAGGCGCCTCTAAGTGTAGCAATATGGTTACATTTAACAAAGGTACAACATTTGGCAACATATTGCTACACCTAGAGGCGCCTCTCTTCTCTTTTATACTCTTTAGCTCCTGCTGGATTTTGCTTCTAATCTCCTTGTGGATGCTTCCATTTGTGGATGGACATTTTATGGTTACACAACCTGGTCACATTGCTATACTATTTTTATATGGACTATAAACTGAAGGACTTATGAATAAATGGTTGTGGAACGAATCTGATTTTCCATTATTTCTTATGGGGACATTTGCTTTGATATACGAGTGCTTTGGATTACAAGCATGTTTCTGGAACTAATTACGTTCGCAATCTAAGGTTTTACTGTATATGCATAGCTTGACTTTGCAGTGTAGCAGATACTGTATGTAGAAATAACAAGACTGGCTGTGCAAGAATAAAAGAAAAAACTATTCGATGGGAAAGATAGTAAACACAGATGTATTTATAGCTGCATTCAAAAAAATTGTTAAAGTGGAAGTAAACCCTCCTATCGTTTTCAGCCAAGGAAGCTGCCATCTTGGCCTCCGTTTAATCTTTAACTGCCATGAAGCTGCACATGTGATCAGTTATGACACCAGCCATTGGATGGTTTGATAGTTTGGTTGAGAGTACAACCAATGTGACAGTTAGCATTTCCGGCATGCCGGGAATGTAACTGTTTTTTCAAACTGTTAGATCGATGGGTTTTCTTCCGCTTTAAAGCTGGACTACAGACAGCTATAAAAGGAAAGATTTAATGCAGTTCTGTAAAAAGAAATCACTCGTATGTTGAAAGGATACTGACTAATTAGTGGTTTACTTCAATCCCAAGTTTAGTCAATATTTCTCATAAAAATGGAAATCGCAAGATAATAATCTAAGGAAATATAGCAAAAGCCTGCCCAGCATCACCACCTCATTTTTTGTAATAAATAAGTGTTTACGTGGATGTTCTCTTTCATTTATATACATGAGGCACATCGTTTGCCCTAGGTCCATTGATTTATATTGTGATTACTGAAAAGCATCTGTCCCTGGAGGATCTGGGATAGCTGATTGCTGATGATACACCTATGTGAGAGCATTTGACTCCGTAATAGATTCCTCCAATGTTGTTAATAGTTGGATCACGCATATCTTCCGATATCTAAAATTTTTGCACCAATTTATGAACTTTATTTGTTATTCTATCTACTTTTGGCATTTCACTTTCACATTGTGATATTGGGGGTTATTTACGAAAGGCAAATCCACTTTGCACTACAAGTGCAAACTACACTTGAAATAGCACTGAAAGTGCACTTGAAAGTGCAGTCACTGTAGATCTGAGGGGGACATGCAAGGAAAATTTAAAAAAACAGCATTTTAGCCTGCACATGATTGGATGATAAAATCAGCAGAGCTTCCCCTCATTTCAGATCTACCCCCTCAGATTTACAGTGACTGCACTTTCCAAGTGCACTTTCAGTGTAATTTCAAGTGCACTTGTAGTGCAAAGTGGATTTGCCTTTCGTAAATAACCCCCAATGTCTGTTCATCATTTATGGACTTTATTAGCGCTGCAATATTTCTTGTTAGTAACCAACGGTACCCTAAAAATTGGGAAAAAAGTGTGTCACCGGCGCAAAAAAAGCCCAAATATATAGTGTGTGACTTTATCTTCAATTTAAAATATCAGATCTGCTGCAGTTATAAATCCCCTACCAATAATGTGTGCTGGGTAATATTGCAGTAAAAGTGTAGCTGCACTGATCCTAAAGTGATTATATATCTTACCACAAAAAACGTGAACAGTTTTTATCTGTGATTCATGAACAATTATTAATAAATTCATTCATCAAAACAAATTTATCCCAATTCAAAAAATATATATATTATAGTGAAAAAATATTAAAAGAAATAAAACCTTTGTTAACAATAGTGCCAATAATCCTCTTCACAAGCTGATTATCCGAATCCCACGTGCACAAATTCAAATCCGGGATGAATAAACTTTTCACCAATTTGTGAAACACCACCACCTTCTAAAATGGACACTCACCAGAAACCGGGAAAAATTACGCCTTTGGTTTATGCTGGGTTAACCACTCCACTCTTATAGGTATATCTGGGGTTTTTTGCCAAATTGGTTGCCATTAGTTACTCCTTACACCTTCACATTATTCTCGGTATCTCATAAAAAGCAGACATCCATCATTGCGCAACATGTTTTAAAATGTATTAAATCAATACGGTAAATATATAAAATGTACACTCACAAATCCAGTGCCTTTAGACCGGCACCGAGTCTTTCCAACAGTGTATTTTTGGGGCTAGCTAACGCTGTTTCGTCTCCCGGGATCGGCGTGTGGTCCAAGCCTCGATCTGGTACGGGTTACGGCAAGAAGTGACATTGGCATTTACCCAGAAACCTCTCTATGCATTTCGCATCCAATCATGTGTCTTCAGGAAGCTGGAGCTGTCATCTTTATTTTGGTAATGATGCCCTTACTGGCAATTGATTGGCCAATCCATTCGCCGGGTAAACCGGAAGTAAGTCGCCATCCTTTTTACTGGTATGTTATACCCATGCTGGAACTGTGTCTACCGCCATTTTAAATTACTGCCACTCTATGCCCTTTTCCTAGATGTAGTAATTTCCTCTTTACCCCTGGTGGTGTTTCACAAATTGGTGAAAAGTTTCCTAATCACAGATGTAAATTTGTTCACGTGGGATTCAGATAATCAGCTTGTGAAGAGGATTATTGGGACTATTGTTACACATGTTTTATTTCTTTTAATATTTTTTCACTATAATATATATATATATTTTTTGAATTGGGATAAATTAGTTTTGATCAATGAATTTATTAATAATTGTTCATGAATCACAGATAAAAACTGTTCACGTTTTTTGTGGTAAGATATATAATCACTTTAGGTTTAGCGCAGCTACACTTTTACTGCAATATTACCCTAAAAATGCTTCCAATGTCAGCGGGAGATATGCTAGTTCTCCGGATCAACCACTGTAAATGTATATTATATGTTCATTTATTACCCCAATCATCTAGTCTAAAACCCAGCACAGTAGCTCGGTGCAGCGTTTCCCAAACTGTTTTCAGTCAAGGCACTCTTTAAAATTCTGCACAATCTTGAAGTACTCCCTTGAGAAAAGTAGGGGAAACTTTTTTTTTTACTTAAAAAAATAAAAATAAAAAATTGAATATGAACAGAAATCTCTGTCTCAAAAAAATGAAATCAAATTAATCTGGGTACAGTGTTGCTTGTCATTCAAGCTGTCACAGCGCTGAAAATGCAAAAATTAACTGGAAAGGAAGGAGGTGGTTAAATAAAGAGGAATCTGTAAACCCTTAAGCTAATTCTGGTCAGGTTAATTGGCGTGGTATCGCTTTTCAGCACCATATTAAAATAACATTGTTTTTTTTTTATTTTTAAGGCGGAATCCTTGCATGTGCAAGTGCCTTGTCAGCAGAACTGCATTTGCTGTCGGCTTCAAGAAATGTCAGTAGCTAATAAAAACACTTTCCTATAAGTTTACTTTGGTGTTTGGAGATTCCTGAGTAGGCACAAATATAAGTGCTTGCTGGAAGAGTACAAGGAATGGAATACCTATCAGCGAGGGGGCCCCGGGACCGAAAAAAAATACACTCTGTGTGCTCTCTGCTTATAGGGCTTACGTACAGTTAATAGGCTTTCCAGCCTTTAAGAGTCATTGAAAGCATATTAACCAGATATGAAAAGGAAGCTTTATGGATATATATGTTAATTTGCAAAGCTCTTTAGATCAGACATCCGAGGGAACTGAATATTTAATGAGGCTGGGATGTTTTTTCCATGGCTCCCATTTTTTCAGAATTTTTTCCTGTGGCGATTAGTGTTGAACTTGTACACAATACAATGCTTGAGAACTACCAATTCAACCTCATTTTGACATATATAGCCCAAAACTATGAAAATAGGACCGCTCAAATGCCCCTCCAAACCTGTGTCAGTCAGAACAGCATGGGAAAAGACTGGTGCAAGATAGACAGATTTGGCTTGTCAGTCTCCGATAGACTTCAGCAAAATGGTGGCCATTTGCACACAGACACCAATTCCCTGCTGCATAAATGTAATGAGATGGCTAAAAGATGGCTTCAACTCCTGTTTTCCACTCAGACGCATTTCACCCCTTTTCAGGGGTTGGTCATATAGGCCAGTGTTTATCAACTCCAGTCCTCAAGGCGCCCAAATAGGTTATGTTTTCAGGCTTTCAATTACTTTGCACAGGTGATTTAAACAGTTTCACTGCCTTAGTAATTACCACTGCTGTTTCATCTGAGGGAAATCCTGAAAACATGACCTGTTGGGGCGCCTTGAGCACTGGAGTTAAGAAACGCTGGTATAGGCCTCTAAAGAAGACGAAACGCGTCAGTGAGCTCTCTATTGTGTTAATTTTGACATCAAATTTCTATTTAGTTTTAGTCCTAGACATGGGGAAATTACTGTGCTAAACCAATATGGGTGAAGCTAACACCAAAACAAACAAGATCCGAAATAAATGTGAAAAGCAAAGTGTAGCGCTAGATATACTGATGAAACACTATGACAGTGGTGAACTGAAAATATTGAAATATACAAAACCTGAAATATGACATGTAATATATGGGTGTTAAATATAAACATATGAATACAATGATCATGTATACAAACAAGGGTGATCAGTGAAGATAATGTCCAAACAGTGAAGGAAAAAATGTAAACACTAAAATAGTGAACTTCCTAAGAAGTGTGTCCATCAAATGGCTGACTTTAAAGTCCTCTGTAGAGACTAGTAATAATGCAGCAGGATAAATTGAAGCTGGCTGTAGAACTGTTAAAACAAGAAAGTCTTCTAATAGAAAGATGTAGATATATACTCTTACCAGACAAGGTGGACCCACTTGGCAGTGGGTCAATCAAGTTCGTATTGGCTGGAAGCCTAGTGGTCAAGAGTGGTACCAACTCAAATACGACTGGAACCCGGGTGGAGGTAGCTCCACATTATCGGCAGAAATTGATCCGTAGCATGCGATTTAGCCGGATATCCAGGACTCGGGCAATTCTCCAAACCAAATAGGACTGAAACCCAATGAAAGGTCTGTTTGAAGACCAGGCTCATTCAGTCCGAGATAAAAATAAGGAAGAAAAAAGCTCTATATGGTGCAGGTCAAAAAAAGGATTTTAATCTTAAAAAGTACAAACATCGGTTGTAGATGAGTACAAAAAATTGTGATCACTGAATAAAAAGGTTAAAAGCAATATGGGGAACAAATGAAGCAAGCCGATGCGTTTTGTCCCAACGGACTGCAACTGGGGCATTTTTGACTAAAATGCCATTTTAGTTTTAGGCGTATTTTAGTCATCTGAATTGTTTGTTTCAGTCATATTTTAGTTGATTAAAATAGTGTTAATTTCATCAACAAAATTACCAATCTCGTTTTGCCATTTTTCAAATTAGAATACAGAACCTTTATGTTTTTTTTTAGTCAATATTAACTTTACATACATTCTTCTGGGCCAGTTGTATATAATGTAAGGATTTTTAGCAAACTTTATTGCAGATTCTTATTTGCTTCTGTTCTGTAGATACTGATTTTGGGCATTTCAGAGTCCTAGCTGTAATTCAGTAAAAAATAGGAGGTTGTGCCTGCTACAAGCTCATTCCCAGTTTTATGTTCGTTCCTCTAGCATTTCATTAGGCCAGCAGCACTCTGCAAGTGCTCCTTTTCGTATATGCTGAGCTGTTGATCACAACAAATGTAGTGTTAACTAGACATGTGCATCCGAATGCATTTTCGTCCGAATTTCGGGTATTTTCGTGTTTTAACAAACGATAACGAACGTGCAGAATCTGAAAACCGAAAGATCCGACATAAACAAATGCTTTATTTTCGTTTTTGTTGCAACAGTTCGATATAGATAGAAGATTCGACATGATGCTCACAATAGCGATCTGTGTCCATCAAACCTGTGGTCGAATGTGCCTAACCTAACTCTATTAGTCCAAGATTATTCGACATAGAGAGAAAAGATTCAACATGAAGATTCGTCGAAGTAGTCGCCACGAGCGGACATTTATGGTCAAATGCTCCGCCCATAGGCTATAGAAGAATTCTATTGTTGGTTGACTAGTAATAATAATTAATAAATATAATTATTACTAGTGTCATACAACATTAGAATTCTACTATAGCTTGTAAGCGGAACATTCGACCGGAAATGTACAATTGCGGCGTCGTACAGTTTAGCTGCTCCGTCGAATCTTCTTAGAACATTCGACAGACACCATAAGCTTTCAATGACAGATTCGACCTTAATTATTTTGGATTTTCGGACGAATGCATTTTTTAACGAAACAAAATAAAAACAAATTTCGAGAGTAACTAAATACATTTTTTTTTCGGATGAAAACGAAATTCCGAAACGAAATATCTCAGTGTGCACATGTCTAATGTAACAGCCTTTCCTCCTTGCTTTCAGCTGAGCTGGGGATGGGGGGGCGGGGCATTTGTCCAGAGGGAGGAGGAGAAAGCAGCTGCAGCTCTCCTTCTCTGAATGCGGAGGTCTTCTCAAAGTAAGAAAGTAAGTTTACAAACTTCAAGATTGTTCAGATTAATAAGAGTAGGCTGGACATAATTGATATACAAAGTGGAAGAAAATATATACTATATGTTTTTACATTTTGACCATAAGATTTAAACGATTGTTTTTTTTTTCTGTTAAATAATATTCCACATGTATTATTATTACAATTGCAGCATTGTCTGTGTGCTTTTGGGTAACAAATGCAGAAGGCCTGCGCCACTCTCCTAGACTGATAAAATGGAGCGGTTGCTGCTTCTAATTAACAAAAGTGAATTGCTGTTTTCTTTGAGTCTGTGCCACATACTGGATTGCGAGTAGAAGAGCTGGGGCTGCTTACTCTGGCAACTCCTGTCCAGCCTTACCACCGCTGAAGCAGTTCTTTCCGCATTGTCGATACTGTGCACGCCTCATGTGCCAGTTTCATGCACCATTATAATAGTGCAGAAGCTTTGCTAATTCTCCCCATTATTTTGATATAGTTGGCATAAAACAAAGCAACGTTTCCTTACAATTTTGTTCTCTGCTTGAATAGGACAGGTCCACTTTAACAAAAAAAAAAAAGTCAGTTGAATTTTGCCAGAATCTTGACTTTCATTTGTTCATATTTCTGTCCCACTTTAACCATATTTCCATCCTCAGCAGAATCTTGTCAGGCTGTCTGCCTGAGGAGTCGTTTTAATGAACCTTACACCTTTCGTTTCAAGGCATACAATTTGTATCCCTGACATGATTAAACACACTAAACTAAAACCAACCTTTTTTTTTTTTGTTTTTTTTAAATTACATTTCCTGCAGGTTACGTCCTCCATCATTATTATTTCTTGAGATTGTATAACTTTTCCTAATATTCTTTAAATAGAAGATGGGGTCTCTGGCCTGCCTGTAGGGAATATAGTTATTAATGGAACATTTTGCCTGTTAACATCAAATATAATTTTCATTTATTTAAATTTAAATATTTCAGTGCAGCAGATTCCTGTCTCTGAGGAATGCAGGTAATATCTTTAGAATGTTACACAAAGCCAGGCAGGATTTTAAATGTGTATTAAGTTTTATGTATTATTCTTTTGTTTATCTGAAAGTCATTTTGAGTCAATTTCCTTATTTTCTTGGATTGTATTTCAATTTGAAAAGTCCAGGCATATATAAAAGTAAAATACAAATAAATGTAGTTCTATGTTTATTGATAAATCTTCAAATGTTAAGTGGCAGAGGGATGGGCAGCAGTAGGAGATAATCAGACAGTAAATCCTTACTTAAAGGATAACTGGAACACAAGAACAAAATTGCTATATTTTGTAGCTTGCAGCCCTAAGATATAGTGGCTGTATTAGTTTTCTTTTTTCCAAGCTAAAAGAACATTTACACAAAATACAGAAAACACCTGTTGATCCTGCCAGAGAAATGCCATAACCTTGACACTTCCTGTGAGTTGCACATAAGAATATCTTCTTCTCCAGTTATCTTCTGTAAATTACCAAGTGCCTTGCCCCCTTGTAATGAACTTGAAGAGATGAGGACATGTTTGTATTCTATAACAGTAGAACAGCATAGAGTGGTAAATACCCTTTTTATTTTTTTTTTTAAATCTTCCTGCTTCTGGATAGGACCATCTAGGCGATTGATGTCAGATGGATTGTCCTGTTGACTCCTGAGATATCAATGTCATCAATCCTGGGAGTCAACAGGCATCCTCAGCATGTGACATCACATTATTATTATTTTTTACAGGAATTAGAAGTGTGTGTGCCACTCAGTGTGATTACTGTGCAGAGGTGAGAACTGGATGTACATGCTGGGTAGCCCCAGCTGCACTAAATCCCGGAAGTGAGTTGGTGCTGGCACATAGAAGTTATGAGGTATTCTTCAGTAAATTTATACATATATATATATACTCGATTTTAATGTAACGGAATAGCCTGTTGAGAGAAAATGATTCCTAGGCATACTGAGGGTGTATTTTGTGAAAATACTGTAAGGAGACTGTAACTGAAGTGTACATGACATCTAATCGATTTCTGTTGAGAGAGATCAGTAAAATCATCTGCACTCAACTAAGCAGCAAGCAGAACTTGCACATGTAAAAGAACAAATATGGAAACCTTGTGTACATTTATGTTTTGGTTACTATCAAAGCACTGGATGTTTGGGTGGTCTTGTTCTTGGTACTCTAGAGTACAAGTTATCTTCCAAAAGAATCAACAATGGAAAATAAACCTTTGAGTTTAAAGGGACCTTGAATGAACTTGCAAGAGTTGTTTCTTTTTTAGTCATTCCCTTTAAGGAGCACTACATGAGGAAAAAAAAATGTTGTGTATATATATATATATATATATATATATATATATATATATATATTAGAAGTCACTCCTTGTACACTTTGACTTCCAGCCACTTCCTCCAAGTGAGGGTGATATCATTCCATGTCACTAGGCCTTCTCCCAGAATCCTCGGAAAAATTATTTCTCACAAGAAGGTCATTACAGTTATGAGCAACTGCTGCTGAGATTTGGGTTCCTCGGCTATCCCAGCAGAAGGCCCAGTGACATCACCCTTCTCAGGAAGAGCTCCCGGGACCTGGGTTATTTAGCTCAATGCTTCTTATTGGTGGAGGGGGCTACTAAAGAAGCAAACTTAAAATTTTTCTTCAAGGTCCACTTTAAGAAGGCTAATGTGTGTTATCATGTTCAGATATACATGAGAGCAACACCAAAGAGAGTGCAGCTTTTAAGGCTAGTTTACGCTTGCTTCAAAACATGGCTTTGGACACGCTTTGTTAAAGCTCTCTGAACGCCAATCAAAGCTCCTGTCACTAAATAAAATGGTTAGCTTACAGTCCTGATTTGACCTGCTTTTGCTTGGTGCTTCGATGAGGCTTCGATTAGGCTTTGGTGGGGCTTTGGTGGAGCTTCGATGGGGCTTCGGTGAGGCTTCGTGTGGCTTTGATGAGGCTTCAGTGGGGCTTCAAGCGAGCTTTGCCATAGACTTCTAAGGAGGCTTTGAAGACGCTTTGAAGCACCACTGAAGCTACATGGGGTATAATTTTTGAAGCGAAGCCAAAGCAAAGCAAAAGCAGGTGTAAACAGGACTGTAAGCTAACCATTTTATTTAGTGACAAGAGCTTTGACTAGCATTCAGAGAGCTTTAACAAAGCCTATTCAAAGCCTTGTTGAAGCCGAAGCAAGTGTAAATGAGACCTTAAAGCACCACAAACCAAAAACACTATTTAATTCATTTTTAATATTTAATGCAAACTCCCCTATCCATCCATGTCTTTATGCTTTATTTTGTTGAGAAATCTTAATGAAAAACACCCCCTAGCATTTCTGACCATGGCCATCTTGAGTAAAGGCAGATGTTTCAAGTAGCAGTTCCTTCCTGGAGTCCATCTGCCCTTAGGTATAGCATGCATGCAGGAGAGTGTGCTTAGCTGAGAAAACCCCTCTCCTCTCCTCAAGAATCCTAGGATGTATGACATAATTTGCCTAGGCAAGAAGCCAGAAAGTAACTGAGGAAATGTAAAAAAAATTAAAAATAAAATAAAAAGTAAATAAAAAATAAAAAGTTTAAAACAAGTAAATATGACATAGTTTACTATCAATTTACTAATTCTAGAAGCATGTGGATTAAAAATAATGTTGATTAGGAGAGTGAAGTTCCCCTTTAATTATAGCCCAAATATTTTTTATTTTTTTTAAGAGAATGGGGAAGAATAGACTTTTATGCCGCATACACACGGTCGGAATTTCCGATGGAAACAGTCTGATGGGAGCTTTAAATCTGAGTTTCCGACCGTGTGTATGCCCATCAGTCTTTTTCTGTCGACATTTCCGACGGACTTTGGATTGAGAGCCTGTTCTTAATTTTTCTGACGGAAAACCTTTCTATCGGATTTTCCGATCGTGTGTATGCAATTCCGACACGCAAAATTTCGACACATGCTCGGAAACAATTCGACGCATGCTCGGAAGCATTAAACTTCCCTTTTATAGTGCCGTCGAACGTGTTGTATGTCGCAGAGATATTGACCGTCGGAATTTGGTGTGACTGTGTGTAGGCAAGACAGTTTGAGCGAAATTCCGACGGGAAAACCATCAGAGCTTTTTCCGACGAGAATTCCGACCGCGTGTACGCGGCATTAAAGGGAGTTCGGGTTTTGTTATGCACAATATAGTTTACATTTTTAACAAGCTTTTATTTATGTTTGAGCCCTAAAATTGCTTTATCTTCCAGGAAGCCTCTCGGTCTTTTTTGCATAGACGGGGCTATTGGTAAAATAGGCAAAATAGATGAAGGTGGCAACAAGAGCAGAGCACAATAGTGCGTTGTTCCCAGAAGACCACTGCTCCTCCCTGGATTGCTCTTATCCCCATCACACAGCAGGTCATCAGAGTGTCCTTGGTGGAATTTTTTTCATATTAAACTGGGAAACTCACACAAATTTTTCCCTAATTCTGAACATCTGATGCCCAAGCTCTGCCCATAAATCTGCCAGGAAGAATTTTTCCAAATGAAAGTTTGTTTACCTTCACAGCTTTCACGTACAGTATCCATTACACCGCAGAGGGAGCGAAGTTTATATTTGGGCTTTCCACAATGATGAGGATATGTCTCTGAGCTAAAAGGTCTCCTGCACCCTGAGTGTGCACAATCGCAGCTTAGTCTCTGCAGCTAGAAATACCTAATTACTGCAACCATAGCTAAATCTGTTCTGATACAGGAAGCCGCTTGTGCCAGTACCATCTTTCCACATGGATTAAGTTGTTACAGTCATCAGAGCAATTTCTTAAGTATTAGCGGGATTTAGACTGAAGCCTCGGCCTTTTGGTCAGTGAATACTATTGCCTCCTCTGAAAGTCCCCCCCCCCCTCCACCCAGTGTATCTCACCAGTCAGGCTATAAATTCTGTTGCTGGAAGGAGTCCGGGGAAGAAAGGGCGGTTTCCTGTTGGATATTATCTATATACAAGGGAGTAAGCTGTTTATAGACTGTTGGTAATGGAATATGCACTAATAAAATAATTTTTAAGTATTTTACAGTTGTATTATGTAAATTTCTGTGTAAAAATAATCCACAAAGGACATATAACAGCACCATAGTAACAGTTTCAGTCCAGTGGAGAGAAGGAAAGGAGAACATGAATTGTAGCATGAGGGAAAGTTTTGATCGTTTTCTGGTGCTACTGCTTCTGCTATTGTATGAATCAGAAGAAATATGACAGGTAAACACCTGGGAGATATTAAAGTAGCATTCTTTACTCAGTAATAACCTAAACAACTTTGAATGTATTTTTAAAGTGGACATTTTAGTAACTTTACAAGTGTGTATGAACAAATTCCTGAAATGTCACAATATACAATAACCGTTAAAACTTTCAGAAAAGCTTCATCTTTATCATTAAAAGCCCATCCCTTTTGCCCATTGATACCCAACCATCTATAGCACAATATTTCCAATAGTATTAAACCATACTAATAACTAATAAGCCTTCAATTGAACTTCTACCTAAATCATATTTTGTTTCACAAGCTGAGGTCTTCAAACTGTACTATCAAAAAGAAAACTGTTGTTCTTATGTCAATATATTGGTCAAATGTTGCGGTCACTTTTATTGTCAACTGCATTCTCATGCCAAAAAAAAAAGGGGGGCCTTCTGAGTTCCAGTCAGTGACTTTACCTAGGCTGAGATGTCATTGGTCTGCTGGCTGGCAGGAGCCCCTGATGACGAGTGCCTCTTGGGAGATGTGATATGGTATCCCAAATGGCTGCAGGACCTAGGAGATCCCAATCCACCTGGGGTTGGGTAGTTGAAAGGGAATAAACTCTCTTTTGGGAGTAAATGTCTGTAGTAACCCTTTAGTTAAATTTTCACATATTTGAAAATTACACCTCTATTGGGCACCTCTTCTGTACAAACCTTTTTGGGACCTTCGACCTTCGAACAATTATCCCAAAAGCAGAAAATTTGTTGTCTAAAACTACATATCTTCTTATTTGTATCTTTTTTTGACAAGTGCTCTTTCTGTCCTTCAAAATTAGTGTCCAGCCAAAAGGAGTCCTCTGTACTGTGTCACTTCTCTAGGTCTACTGTTCATAGCAGTTGCACAGCCCCATTTTCAATAATAAACATACTTATATACTTATTACATACTTACCTGCTCTGTTCAATGGTTTTGCACAGAGCAGCCCCAATCCTCCACTTCTGGGGTCCCCCACCAGCACTCCTGGCTTCCCTAACCCCCCTCCTCCTGAGTGTCACCATAGCAAGCTGCTTGCTATGGTGGCACCTTTGTGGGCTCACTTCCAAGTTGCACTCCATTGACACACACAGTTTAGCGAGGCCCCGTCCCTCACTCTCACCTCACTGGCTGTGATTGACAGCAGCAGAAGCACAGCAGTAGAGGATCAGGCTCAGGTGAATATAAGAAGGGGCTGTGGGGGGAGCTGCACACAGAAGGTATTTACCTTAAAGTGGATGTAAACCCCAAATTTTATTTTTTAATAAAGGCTTGTACCTTGTACAGTATAGGATTTCATGTCATCTGCCCAGTCTTGCCACAAAGAGTTAATCCAGCTCTGAGCAATCCTCTTATCTTTCTTCAGTGAGATAAAAACGGTCAGACAGAGACATCGATGTCCGTTTCTCCCCCTTGCTGTGAGTGACAGGTGATTTACATTTTTTATGCACAAGTGTGAGAGAGGCATTCTGTGTACTTCCCCTCTTTTCTTCTGGCTGTGAGTGATCATGGGGCATAATCCACAAGACCAGCAGAAGTTCAGTGTAAAGCCTCATACACAAGATTGGACTTCCATCTGACTTTTCCGTTGATTTTTGTCTGAATGGGCATTGGCCGTGAACTTGTTCTGCATACACACGGCAGAACATTTTCAGCCAACTTTCACAAAATCACATGGTTTTTCAGCTCTTTACCGCCACCCTTTGGGCAACTTCTGGTATTGTTGGCTAATTTTTAGCATTAATTCTGAGCATGCGTGTTTGTACTTTGGACTTTAGTCCGAGACCGGATTATCCTCCATCGGACATTTGTTGTTGAAAAGTTTGAGAGCATGCACAGCGAACATTTGTCTGTTGAAAAAGCAACAATCGTCCAATGGAGCATACAGACGGTCGAATTGTCCGATAAAACAGGTCCGTTAAATCGTTGTTGTCAAAGTCCGATCGTGTGTATGGGCCTTCAGAAATACACAGGAGAAAATGCATGTTGACAAGGGGAGTGTAAAGGTGGGCGGGGAGTCTACTGACATCACAAATCCACCCACCAAGCTCCAGACAACAGACCCGCCCACAGAATCTGCAGTTTTTCGGGTCTCATAACAGACAAAAGGGAGACATTTGACAGGTAAGGATACATGCAGGAGGCGTATATATCCTTATAGATAACCACTATGGCAGTAGTTTAGAAAGGATGAGAGTGGATTTACATTCACTTTAATGCAGTGCATTAAAGTGGTTCTAAATGCAGCATGTTTGCTTGTTGTTTTTACCTTAAACCTTGCACCTTCTGTTCATTAAGGTAAAAAACCTTCTGCTTTTGTTCTCCTTCACCTTCCCCCTTCCCTCTTGCCCTTATACTTACCTAAGCCCAATCTCGATTCAATGATGTTCACAAGAGCAGAGGCTTCCTTGGCTCTCTCCCTCCTCATTGGCTCAGAGACAGCAATGGAAGCCATTGGCTTCTGCTGTTAATCACAGCCAGTGAAGAAGGAGCAGTGGCAAGCCTGAATCCCGATGTCTGTGGCTTGGGAGCAAGCCCATATGAGTGCCCCCATAGCGAGGAGGGGAGAAGCCAGGATTGCCGACATGGGACCCAAGAAGAGGAAGATCGGGGCTGCTCTGCACAGAGCAGGTAAATATGACGTTTGTTATTTTACAGAAGAAAAAATTACATTTAGAATGACTTTAAGATAAAACACCTTCTACCTTTTAGAACCACTGAGATCTGATGGATATATTTCTGCTTATGTGAACAGAAGTTGAAAATATAGTAAGATAAAAAAAAAGAAGCATTTTAATTTTATTGGATTAAAAGCTCAGTGTCAATCACAACTGTCTTGATTTCAGTTTATTAAGCTCCGGTTCACCGGGGACAGCTATAAAATACCCGTGAGCGATTCTGAATTGAGGGAGCACAGCCAGAATAAATGACTTGTAGTATTTCTAACAAAACATCTGGACAGAGGCCAAGCTATTTGCAATTCACGAGTGCTGCTCATACAAAAGACTGAGTTTTTTTGTGTCTTCCTACTATCCTTCCCACCAAAGGTGTTGTTTTCTCTTCTGGGAACCAGGCTTATTTTGATAGGCAATCACCAGTGAGCGCTTTTGAATCGCGGCCGACTATACGAGGCCACAGAAACAGAGGCTTTCTTCTGTGGAGTTCATGTTTAAGGCAGGTGGGTTGGGTGGGGGTCATTGTCAGCGGGCGGTGTTGTATTCGCGTCTGTGCCAAATTGCATTGTGAACATGTGGTAGAGTAGTTTCCTCTCTGTTATTTGACCGGCGTTAAGCTCTGTAGCTCTTCGCTTCTTGCTTCACCATGTGTTAATGTTGTATTACAAGTGTATGTATATCAATGACAGATCAGATTTTCTTATATTATTAATGCTGGACGAGTCAAAGAGAACCAGTCGAAGTACAGTAAGGAGCAGTCATTCGTCTGGGGGCAGCGACTTGTCTCTCGAATTAGGCTGCAGATATGCAGGGTTTTCTTTTTGTAAAACGAATCCTGGCTTTGTGAAGAGCAATTGGGGCCTGTGCCCTTTATGTTTTATGTTGAAATGGGGGATAGCATTCAGAGATTCAGTGTTGTTTTTTTTTTTTTGATTATGTTATGTATTTAGTCACAAGGCGAGGCATTTGTTTATAGCATTGTGTAATATATATATATATATATATATATATATATATATATATTTTTTTTTTTACATTTACTGTGGCCTTCAGATTCTGCAACCTTTTTTTAGGGTACACTCACATGGGACCGGTTGAACTGAACCATGCCTAAGTTCTATTGCGCCCCCCCTCCCATTGATCTGCACTCACACAGGATTAAAAGGAAGTGTTCCCTGGCACACTTGCACCAACACCTCTGCTAACCTGACCGCAGTGATCCCTGTTTCTGTACACTGTCTTCTATGGAGAGTTTTGTGCCTGGAACCACCTCTTGGTTCCTGGCATTGTACGCTTAACTCATCCCGGTTTTGGTTTGGTGCACTCACACTACACAAATGAATCATGGGTGAAATGTGCCTGGGATCAGTTAAAACTGCCAGTGTGAGTGCACCCTTAGTTTTGGATATAGTCAGAAAGTGTTATCAAACCTTGTCGCTGGTGTTGCTGTTAAGAATGTTCACTCTTTCTATTTGTCCTGGTGACCACAGGAACAGGAATAAAGGGTTAATCTTCTAATGTGGACATTTTTCACCATGACGGCTGTCTAAAATAGGATTTTTCCCCACTTACCCCTCTTCCCACAGACGTAACATACATACGCATCAGCCTTAACACTTGTATGCATAAATGCATGAACCAGCTCCTCCGCTCTGTGCTGAGAGCATGCTCACAGGATGCTCCCAGCACAGTGACTGAGCTGTCACCAGCAGTTCCCAGTCACCGTTTATGGTTGGGAACCTGTGGGAGGGGCTGCTGATCATGTGACCTCTATGACCACCAATCACAGCGATCATATAATTTGAAAGCCCATCTTTCAAAACCACCTAATGGGTTGGTAAGAGTCAGTGCCAAGAAGTTAAAGGAATGTACTCTCACTTTTTGATGTGTCTACAAGACAGGAAGTGAAGGAAAGTCTCTTCAAGAGGACACAGTAATAAAGACACGCTAGGGGTTTTAACCCTTCCCTACACAATCCAAAACCAAAAAAAAAAAGTTTTAGCTTTAAATATTTTTTAATTTGCTGTTTTATCAGTATCCCCACTCTGGTCTGTAAGTAGTCTCATTGTGACACAATGCAGAAGAATAGGTGACAGTTTTTACAATGATGCTTTAACCGCTTGACCTCCGGAAGGTTTTCCCCCTCTTCATGACCAGGCCATTTTTTGCGATACGGCACTGCATTACTTTAACTGAGAATTGGATGGTTATGCGACACTGTACATAAATAAAATTGATGTCCTTTTTTTCACCACAAACAGAGCTTTCTTTTGGTGGTTCTTACTTTCTGCTATAAAACAAATCCAATAAAAAAATGAAAAAAAAAAACAAAAACAAAACACAACAAATTTCTTAAGCCAATATGTATTCTGCTACATATTTTTGGTAAAAAAAATCCCAATAAGCATATATTTGGTTTCTGCAAATGTTATAGCGTCTACAAACTATGAAATAGATTCGGCTTCTCTCAGAAATGATAGGCGGGTCCCGACAGACATCGGGCCCGCCAGAGCCACTGATTGGCTCCCGCTGTGTCCAACCACAGCGGAAGCGGGTCGCCGGCGGCACGCCCCAGACCAGGAAGTGCAGAATCACGTACAGGTATATATACAGTATATGGACAGCACAGTGGTGTAATGGACAGCACTTTCACCTAGCAGCAAAAGGGTCGCTGTTTCAAATCCCAACCACGACACCACCTGCCTGGAGTTTGCATGTTCTCCCTGTGCCTGCGTGGGTTTCCTCCGGGTAAGCCGGTTTCCTCCCACACTCCAAAGACACGTTGGTAGGTTAATTAGTTCCTGTCTAAATTGGCCCTTGTATGTGTATGTATGAATGTGAGTTAGGGACCTTAGACTGTAAGATCCTTGAGGGTAGGGACTGATGTAAATTGACAGGCGCTATACAGTACCTGAAAAAATAAATAAATATGGTCAGCAATTAGTTAGGAAGTGTTATACGTTATACATGATTAATTTTCTTTTGTTCAGCCCTCTGAAATTGAACCGATTCCCCCATCTAAATATGAAGGATGGGGAAATCCCTCCAGCAGAGCTAATGTATTCATAATACACTCCTCAGCACCATTGGCAATGGCCGGCAGCACTGATCAAGCTTACATTTTCCAACAGGCTGGTTGTAAAGAAGTCAGTCCAGAGATCGACTTCTGTACAACTTGCATATCCATAGTCCCTGCTGAACTGCCTAAATTTTGATCCATCTATGGCCAGCTAAGAAGCTGGAAAGAGACACTGGCTGGTATTTATTCCAGATCTGACCTATATTTGTTGTTTGTCTTGTAGAAAAATTTGACTTACGCACAGCATTTGGTGACAGAAAGAGAGGATTGGTTAGGAAGGATGGCAACCTATAGAGCAGTGACATCCCTTGGTGCTGTTCGACCTCTCCGCAGCCTTTGACACTATCGATCATCAAATTCTGGGAGACCGCATAAAATACCTTTTTGGATGTAGTGGCACTGTCCTCCGTTGGATCAACTCTTTTTTCACGGACAGGACCTATCAAGTGCGGATGAACGCATGCAGCTCGCCAATTGAACCACTTCTCTATGGAGTCCCGCAGGGCTCGTCATTGTCGCCCCTGCTATTCAGCTGCTATATGCGCCCACTCGTTGACATTATTGCTACACACAATCTAGCATGCCAGATCTAGGCAGATGACCAGATGACACGCAGATCCTGCTGACGTTGGGCCAAATATGCACCTATAACTGAGAAATGGACTCCTTCACATACAAAAATGGATGGCCGATAACAAGCTAGGCCTTAATGAAGCAAAGACCGTGGTGATGCTGATGGGCCCTCAATCAACCACCAATTTTCTCTTGGCCTGGCCCACTTCATTCTGCCCCATCCCAACGCCAGCAAAACAGGTCAGTAACCTGCCTGTCATTTATACCTCACGCAAAACTCTGTATAAAAAAACTCCAACTTCTATATACAGAGACTCCGGAAAATTAAAGATCTGTTGTCGCACAAAAACAGGCTAACTCTTGTACAGGGCCTTGTGCATTCCCGGTTGGATTGCTCTAACATCTTTGTTCGTGGGCTTCCATTAAAGTGGCAAAGAAAATTGCAAGTAAAATTAGAATCAAGTTGCTCGCCTGGTCTCCGGATGCGCCAGAACAGACCACATCTCTCCCGTGCTGGAAAAACTGCACTGGCTTCCTATCGCCAAGCGAGTACTATTCAAGGCAATGTGCTATATGTATAGGGCACACCGGAAACTGGGCCCAATTTATCTGTCTGAATGGGCCCCTCACCATGTACCGTCAAGGCCACTTTGATCAGCCAACTTCTCACAGAACCGACAATCGGCAGACTAAAATTTACTGGTAACAGACGCTTGGTTACAAAGGGCAATGAGCTGTGGAACTCCATTCCAGCGTCTCTAAGGTCCTTACCCTCCCTCCTGAGTTTCAGGAAGGGTTTAAAAACCTTCCTCTTTATCCAGGCCTACGGATACCTGACAAAAAATAGGAATCGTGCAAAAAACATGGATTTTGTATGCTCCTTCTCCTCGCCCATCCGGAGGGTTAGCCCCCCCCCCTCACTTTTTTCTCTGTTTTACTGTACCTCTTTCATATTGGGCACCCTAGGCTCCTTTTTTAACCTTCTATTGGAAATCTCAACTTGATTTTAGGGTCTCTGTGCGCCTAGACGCGCTCCTGACGGAGCACATTCGGTGCAGTACAAATCCCAAATCAAATCAAATCCCCATACCAGGGCAGTTACTTTAGACATCTGAAAACAAGAGATTTTTTTATTTAATTTTTGAAAGTCCATGAGGTACAACATATGGAAAACAACAACGGAAGGCTTTCATAATAATCTCCAAGAACATATCTGGAATCTGTAGAATAGTGAATAGTTCTAGTACTGGAATGGGAAGCTTTTGCTGTTTTGTCAACATAAATTTTCTTTCAAATTCTCAACTAATTGCTGTTCGTCATTCAGTGGTCATGCATTGCGGAACATGGCAAAATATTTTCGTTGAGGTTAGTAAAATGCTCATATAAATCACTTGAATATAGCAGTTTGCAAGGGGTCATTCTGACAGCAGCATCTAACATTGTATTGCATAATACATAAAGTACATCAAAAGATAAACATTTTATTCTGTGTTGGTTAACCCTCTCCTCCCCCCCTTTTTTTTTCTTTGCTGTCCGTTTTGGGAGAGCTTCCTTTACTTCCTGTCCCCAAACAGGAAGTGAGAGGAGGTCACGCCAAAGGAATGGAAAACCACTATATATTTTTCCATCACTTTCTGGCCCTGGACAATGGTTACCAGCCCAAATGGAGAGGACAAATCCACAGACGGCAATAAAACCTCCCAACCTTTCCCTACTTTCTATTTAACAGACTTTAGAAATAGTTTTGTTGCATTTGAATCTGATATTTTGGCTTTTATTTTGGTTGTAGTTTGTATGTTAATGACAACATTTTTGTCTTTGATAAATTACAAGATAGTTTTCCTGCATGAAATGCCTGTAGTGAAAATATTATTGTGATGACATGTGACCCTTGTGCACCTAGAATTGAAGCCCAACTTCAGCCAAAAACCTTTTATTCATTTTCAGGAAAAGCAATAAGGGTTAGAGCCTCTGTCATCTGTATATTGCTCTGCGTCAATATAGGAGAGATTTGTTCTCACTTCCTGACAGGACAGGAAGCAATGAAAAATTTCTTCAGCAGAGGCACAGACAATATTATTTTTTGGTAGAGTGGGGGGAAGGGTTAGAATATCAGACAATTTTTTTTATGCTGCCCGGGTCTTACTGTTGTAGTGACAATCGCAGCCTTAAAAATAGAATGGGTAAATTATTATTGATATAATACATCCAGAATTACTTGTAAGACAAATATAGGATTTTATGCTAGGCAAGTTAAGAGGTCTAAAGAGGAAACAACGGTCGTCTGATCTGCAAAGGTACCTATTGTCATATGACTGAGAATGGGTCAGAGTCATCTGGTTTAATTAATATGGAATTGCTTTATTTCACCAAAAAATGCATTTTGTGGCTTTAAATGGCTACTTCCACAGTTCAGGGTGATACACTGATGTTTTACATTGTTTGGTTGCCACATCCGTGTGAGGCAGGCCACCATTATAGACCTCTTTTTTTTAGTGTTGAAAATGTATTTATTGGCATTTTTCAGTAGAAAATTGAAACAGTAAACAAAAGGAGAAAAATACAGTCAGAAAACGGTGACAGGGTTACATTTTACAAGAAGTCAGAACAATGGCTATCGCCCACAGCTGGCTCCTATCCATTAAACTTGGTAAAATGGAGAAGAAAACCTGTTTTCTGAATTACTGAGCCTTGTCATTGAACAGTACTCATGGTTCACAACATAATGTAATATGTGTGAGTTGAAGTAAAATAATAAAAATAACAAATATAATAATAAATATAATTGCATAAGAGAAAGAGAGGGAAAATATCTAGTTAGAAAGAGAGAATAAAAAGGAGCAGGGAAAGGGGGGAGTAAAGGGTTAGTCAAGAGAGGACATATAGGAACAAGGTGGAGGGGAGAATAGGGGAGGGTTGGAGGGGGATCCGGGGGGGGGGGGGGCTCAACGTGTCCCTACGGGCCCGAAATCTTATTCAATAAAGTGTCAGAGGATTCAATAAAGTGTCAGAGGAGGAGAAGCGGAGCCAGACCGACCTCTTTTTTTTAAAAATAAGTCTGAAAAGGAAAAAAAAATAATACATATATACTCCCCTAGCTGGCTAAAGTATTGTTCCGATATTGCAGCTGCTCCGCCACCTCTACACAGAGAACTGAGCAATCAAAGACTGCTAATCGCTCAGCTTCACGGGTCCACTATGGGCACAGAGCAGTGACTGGCAGTCACCGTTCTGTGCTCTGCCCCTCCAGTGCTCAGTGGAGTGCCAGACTTTGGGAGCGGCTGGCTGTGGGCTTTATAAAATGACAGCTGACCCATCAGCTGTTAGTTTGTGCTGTGCTGCTAGATGGCAATCTCAGGAGGACCGGAATCCTATCTCAGAACAATCCAGCAAACACAACTGTGCAAAACGTTAAAATTATTAATAATCGCAAAGTTTATATTGTAGGAACAGCTTCTTTCTGCAGTTGTGTGTCTCTCTTGCATGCGCCTCCGTTCTTTTTCTTTAACTTTCAGCTTTTTGCCGACTAAATGCCAATTTTGACACCCTGGCATTGCTCATGGGTCTTAAGTCTTGTCCCATATGTTGTTGACGTTCTGTCCCACTTTCCTCAGTAATGGTTATTATAAGAGTGTATCTGTTATAATATTCCATTAGGAAGAAACTGTTCCAGCCTGCCGACTGGCCAAAAGAGATAGTCAGCCAAAAAAGAGGCCACAAGCGGATGAGGTTGAGTGAGAGTTGTAAGAATGAGAGGCATATTGAAATCTGTGATCACACACACAGGCTTCCTTCCCATCACTCATCGTTCCCTTACCTTCTGCAAATACTTTGCAACAAATCTCACTGAACTGTGTTCCTTGAGGGGACTTTACTAAAAGTCAAGCAGTCATATTCGGGAGCAGCTGTGCATAGCAACCAACCCGCTTCTAGCTTTCATTTTCAATACTTAGTGTTACCAAACCCAGTAAAATCTGTCTGTATATGCAGTGAAGCTTGTTATATTCACAGTGAAACCTAAGGGGTTTCTGCACATGCTCAGATTGCTGTTTATTGCTAGAGAGTTTTTTTTCTCCAGGGCCAGTCAGCACTGTCCAGGCAGAGGGTCAGGGGCCCTGCAGTTAGAGTAGAATGAAAACACCTCCTACAAGCTTTAACCAAACACTGATAGAAGCCACAAGACTGCTATATACTGCTGATGAGAAAAAGTATTTAGCAGTTTATTTTTACTAAAATAATTGCATTTCCATGTTCTGTGTACTGTGAGAGACCAGATATAGTGATTGCAGGCTCCTGGGTTTAGTAACACTTTAAAATAGAATTCCAGGTTTCAATACATTTTAAATAGTTTGGACCGGGCAAATTATGTTAATTACTAAACAGTGTAGCTGCTATGTATGTTTTAATGCACTGTATTAGCTACATACAGTATGCAGCGCTGTGTTCCGACAGCAGTATGGATGACTTCCCGCCTGCTGCTGGAATTAAAGGGAAATAAAAGGAATCGGGTTGAGTGCTTCTCTGCCATACAGAAGAAGCCTTATATTTTTTACCAATGAATACAAGGCTTCCTCTGATTAGCCAAAGTGGAAATCATGATGTCATCCACCCGCTTCACCATTTTTGACAATGAGAGGGAACCTTGTATTCATTGATAAAAATGAAAAAAAAAGCTTTTCCTGGAATTTTTCCACCTTAAAAAAAAAATATTAAAAGTCAGCAGCTACAAATACTGCAGCTGCTGACTTTTAATAAATGGACACTTACCTGTTCCAGGGTCCAGCGATGACGGCAGCAGATGACGAGCAATCGCTCGTCCCTCGGCTGCCCCCGCCACCATCCTCTGTCACGGAATTGGGAAGTGAAGCGTTGCGGCTCCACTGCCCGGTTCCTTACTGCTCATGTGCGAGTCGCGCTGCTCGTCTTCGCTGGTCCCCGTTATGTCCTGGGAACTGTGTGTTTCCCAGAACAAAACGGGGTGGGGGGGGGGGCATCTGCAGCTAGCTATTCCCGGAAGTGGGTGCAGATATCTGAATTATACAGGTATCTGCACCCCCTCCCCCCTGAAAGGTGCCAATTGTGGCACCGAAGGGGGGGGGGGGGGTTCCGATGAGCAGAACTTCCACTTTAGGGTGGAGGTCTGCTTTAATGAAAAATACATTAGAAGGCCATTTCGTAGTGAATGTGTATGGATTACATTCGCAGAATAAAGATATTGTTTAGTCTCACTTTATTTTGGAGAGATTTCTTCTCACTTCCTGCTGTGTCTTCGGTACTGGAAGTGGGGAAAAATACACACATACACATGACAGTCAAAATAAAACCTGACAACTATTCCCTTCATATGTACATCAGGCCATATATTTCTTTTTGCATACCTATATTTATCGCATAGAACAACATTGATAGTGTAAAAAGCACTTTATATAGAATGCTATGACATTTTTGATTAATTTAATCCAGAAGACGAGCACATTTCAGGGAAATGTCCTTGCAAAGTCTTCCGATGGCTTGAAGTGACAGAGTCTTCAAATTAACATTATTGTTGAGAAATTTGGTGGAGTATTTTGGTATCCAGTGTGTACCAGTAATTGCAACTGAGGCACCAACCCCCTTATACTGACATAAATCAAACGTTTGGCAGCATTTAATCATTTATAAAAAAAAAAAAATTCTCGTACGTCATAACACGTTACGCCAGAAAAGAGGCCAGCATAGTGCCATATGCACGTCTGAAAAGGTTAATTTGTCATCATTCAAATAAAAAATAGACGTCTTAGAATTCCAAATGCTAGGTGAAATGCCATATTTAAGTTTCCTTCTTAAGCCATCATTTACAAAGCCACAAGCTTCTTTGGAAGAGCTGATAGCCTTCGATGGTGATTCATAACTTTGTTTTTCTTGGCGGTCGGTGTGATGGATACTTGCCGTCCAGATGGATTTCTGAGATGCTCTGGAAAGGGCTTATGTAACAGGATGTCTAGGGAGTATTTTATAAAATATGTAACTGTATAAATATGAAAGTGCATGTGCACACACTTCTGTTTATATAGGTGCCTTGGTAAACACATATTTATCTGCCGTTCAAAAACACACTTATCCTCCTTATTAAGAGAGAAAAGCCTGTTCGGACGCATGCTGACGGCGCATGAAAGAGGAAATAAGTTGTGCGTATGTCAAAGTTAAAACTTTAGCTGGGAAAAGGCAGTCATTCACCTACTGTAATATCCACCACTTTCTCCTTTTAGGTTGCTTTAAAGTTTCTGCCAGGGCAGTTTGTCATGTTCATTATGATATTAAGAAAACCATTCTGGAAATTGCAGCTTACAGACCAAAAATGGGTTTGTGTGAAGCAGTATTTTGTAATGTTTGCAACGTTTTCTGTCATTTTGATGTAATGTCAAATATTTGCAGCTACATTTCTTGGACGGTCCCCTCCTCCCCGTTCAGTTTGCAAAGATGACAGTTACAGTTATGGAACTATAAACTACAGCAAATTTAAAGGTGAACTCTGGGCTCACATAAAGAAAGCACATAAATGCCACACTGTATTCAGTAACACATTATTAAAGTGTTACTTCATCTTTAAAGAACAGATTTAAAGGTGAACAAACGCCATACACAACCTGCCCCTGTTACCAGTCCCTGCTCTGGGGATGCTTACCTATCAGTCCCCAAGAAGCCAGTTGAGCGGTCCGGGGATTTAAAATGCCTGCTCTTCTCCCTTTACTCTGTGTAGCGCTTCCAGGACTGACCAGAGCAGTTCTGATTGGTCAATGCTCGCAAAATCGCTCTGATCTGGCCCTCCATAGAGAAGAGAAGGGTTTTCAAATTTCCAGCCTGCTGGACTGACTTTGGGGGCACTGACAGCTCAGTATCCACAGAGGTAGGTACAGCAGGGGCCGGGGGTGGGGAAGGTGTACAGTGTTAGTTCAGTTTTATTTTTCTGTAAAGCTGAACTAACGCTAAGTGTCATTTTTAAATGCAACCAGTATAATTACATTAACGTGTCTCTAAACCCAAGAAAAACATGTAATAGATTGTAGCTTAACAGTGCGTAGGTATGGGGTTGATTTACTAAAGGAAAAAGGACTGTTTACTTTGCAAGGTAGGTTGCAGGTTATAAGGGAATTTTTCTTTTTAGTGAATGTGACAAAATTTCATTTCATTAAGACATCTGCAATCTAACACTAACCTATCTAGCCCTGTAAAAAAAGAAATCAGTTTACATACCTTTTTTTTTAAGCCTTTCCGGTCGCGGTGGAAACTCTGCAGAGGACACAGCCGACAACGGCTGTGAAATGAATGGAGAGTGATGTCACCCATAGAGTTACTATGGGGCTTCCGTTGTCGGCTGTGTCCTCTGGACCCGCCTCCACAGCGAATCCGCCACTGACAGCTCAGCGTGGGTTCAGATCGGATCGGATTGGCTTAAAAAAAGGTATGTATACTGATTTCTTCTTTACAGGGTTAGATGTCAGATCGTGGATGTCTGTAGATGTAGAGATTTTAGTGTTACGATGGACTTATCCTTTAATGTCGCTTTAAGCAACATTTTCTCCAGAAAAGATATTTCAGCACTCCTGTTGTTCAATCCACTTCAGAAAAGACTGCTATTGTGGTTTCAAATTGACATGCAAGCATTGGTTTTCATTAATGATTCCAGTGTGCAAAGTGCAGTAACTAATCTCTTTCTTTTTTTGTTTTGGTGAAAAGTGAATTTTGTTTTTACTAGCTGCTGCTTTTTGCCAGTACACTTGCCTTTTGAGTTGCTTCAATAATTAGAACTAGAGATCTCTTCCCCTTTTATCTGACTCCACCATTGGCTAGGTACAGTTCACTACAGTTTATCTAACTACTTATACAAGCCAACCTCTCATTTATAAAATCTGTTGATTGAAAACACCATGTTCTCAAATGTGGACATATCCGTTAAGCTAAATATATTACAACACTTGAAATCCATTCCGTTATCCAGTCCAGCACATCAGATCGCTGGCACTTTATATGACGTTTGGAATGTAAATGGAACTTGCTTCACCCATGGAGCGCAAGAAGGATTGTGTGTCCAGAAAGATAAACAGGGAGATTAATTCTATTTGAACAGAGAAGGAATCCCCTCTGGAAAACAAAGGGAAGGGTCTCTAGCCTTTGTAGAGTACGGTCCTTCACTGGGTCAGATACCTGTGGGGTCACCATGTGGAGGAGCTACTGGGCAGACAGAATTCTCCCGGACAGCCTGTAGTTAAACATCTCAGTAACCATTATATTAAAACACAGGAAAGCATGGCTCTGGTTGCTGGGGCAGAATGATGCCTTTCATTGATTTCACAGGTTATATAACTGCACAGGGGGCACTTGAAAACATATCACTCAGCCCTGCATGGACCTAAAGAGTCTCCGCAGTCTTTGTTGTGTATCATGCTTTGGAAGCCATTTGTAATATGTCAGCAGTCTCTTGTAGTTTTTCAACAACTATATATGTGTTTAAACTTGAAAATTCTCCGTAAGGCTGGGTACACATGGGCCAAAAATCACCCAGTATTGATCGGTTCAGCAGGAAACGGTTGACTTTCGGGTCATGTGTACAGCTTTGTTTAAAGAGCCAGTGTCTGCCAGCACTCATCAGTGTGTTCTGGCTGGGGGGGATCGACGCACTAACATCGGATTTGTACATCAAATGTAAAAATACACAAATGGACACCAAGCCATGGAAGAGCCTGGGAAAATATTATTCATATTTACAATTCAACCAAAATAGTCCAATGCGTTTAGGGGGGTAGTGGCAACCTTCTTCATCAGGGCTTGCAGCAAAGGAGCAGAGACTTGAAAGATTCAAACTTTAAAATAGAACATAACATCTGTATTAGGAATCTGTATTCACTCATATTTTTCCTTTAAAAGTAATGTTTGGATTTTTATTTTTTTTAAATCATACTTACCTAGGTGAATGCAGCATTTGTCCAAGGCTGCATCTGTCCCCCTCCGGCTCTAAGACCCCTGATCGCTCAGCTATCAGTGCTCCATGAGCATAGAGCTGGTGACTATCAGTTTTGTTTGAACAAAATTATATATTAAAGTTCATACCTTCTTGAAAATGTTATTTTTTTTCCTAGAAATTTGTACTGTATACTGAGATGTAAAAAAGTTTGCACTTGCAGACATTTTTATAAAATTTGTATAAAAAGTTACAGAGCCGGCCGGCTGCAAATAGACACTCCCGTCCTTCTAGCGTGGTGACGTTGGCACGTGTTTCCTCAGACGCATTTCGTCATAGCTAACATGTTCAATGTTAATGTTAATTGAAAATGTTAACTATGACGAAACACGTCTGAGGAAGCACGTGCCAACGTCACCACGCTAGAAGGACGGGAGTGTCTGTTTGCAACCGGCCGGCTCTGTAACTTTTTATACAAATTTTATAAAAACGTCTGTTGGTAAGTGCAAACTTTTTTACTTTAATAAAACGTCTAGTACGGTATAACGCTATGGTCATTATATACTTCTTTTTGGGTTATATTCCATTAATATCTATGGATATCTGCTGAGAGTATCTTTGCCCCATCAATCAACATAGAGTATATATTGGAATACTGTGGAAGATTAATTTCCTTAGAAAGTGCTGTTGGCTTTTTTGGTCTAGTTTTCCGGTAAGGAGGCACTTTATGTGGTGGCAGCCTACACTAAAGCCCCATACACACGCGCGGACAATCCGTGGACCAGGTCCGTCGGACCATGTCCGTCATACTTTGTCTGATGTTGGTTTTGCGTACACACGATCGGACAAAGTTGTCGGAAAATCCGATCATTCTGAACGTGGTGACGTTTGTTGCCTACGACGGGACTACGTAGAGGCTAGTAGCCAATAGCTTTGGTCTTGTAATGTGATCTGAGCATGCGTAGCACTTTGTCCGGTCGGACAAGCGTACACACGCTCGGATTTGGTGTGATCGGACCGGGTTGAAGGGAAATCTTTCCAGCAGGAGATAAGACTTTGTCCGACGGACAAACCGACGAACACTGTCCTATGGTGCATACACACGGTCTGATTTTTCAACAACCTTGTCCGATCGGACCAAATTGATGAAAAAGTCCGACCGTGTGTATGGGGCTTAACTGTGTTACAATCACTGGGCTTTTTCCGTTTATATTCTTCTTTTACACCTGTTTGGCCTATGCGGGAGAGCCTTAAAGGGATATTCATACGTGTGTGCTCTTTTTTGGCATCTGGTAAGGAGGCCCTCTATGTGATGGTGGTACACTTATATTTGTTTTTTAACCACTAGGTGTTTTTTATATTTTTTGTTTTTAAAAGTGTTATTGCTCAAATTTCACTTTTTTTAGAGTGTAGCAGAATTACGCTATGGTGCATATTATTAATTTTTTTCTCTGTGATGTGTAATCTTGCTCCGTGAGCCAAGCATAAATTTGCGAATAGAAGCCTAAAAATCTACATCATACCATCCTATCAGATTGTCTTTTAGCAAAAAAACATCAACCCAGGCTGGGTTAAAGCCATATGCGATTTTTGGCTTGCAATCTGGTGAGCATGTTTTCTATAAATTAGGGCTGTGAAAATTAAAGATGTTTATTTTTTCGTTATTTTTTTTTTGATCGATCAAATTTTTTTCGATTGGTACTCACTTCTCCGCCGGCTTTCAGGACTTCAGAGAGTTCCGTCGGAGATCCGGTGATCCCCAAGTGCCTCCGTCTGCTAACGAGGGGGGGGGGGGAGTCCGGTGACATTGAAGTTCTGATTGAATTTAACACGTACAGGGGAGGAGCTACGCATGGCGTCACCCGCTGCTGCCCTACGGAACTAATACGATTGTCAGCTTTACATGCTGTGTTTTTATCATCTTTATGTGAGTAGTTTGTGTTTGAACCCAAAAATCGAATCTTATACATAAGCGGTGAGCACTTAGATATTTTCTTTCTACCCATGACCTTGCGTCCTGGCGGGGATCTAAGGAGACGTGAGAGAAGTTTATGGTCCGTGTTAACCCTTTTGATACCCGCTTGCATGACCACCTGTTTGCACAGGGGTCCATGCCATAAGGTGAGAGTGATTAGTTAGACTGGAGGTGGAGGGATTGTCACGCTACTGTGGAAAAAAAAATTACTTACGTCAGTGCTACAGTTTGAATTTAAAACGTATTTGTGTGAACTGTGAAGTTAAGTCATGGATTGTGGAAACTAACTAGTGTCGGGTGATTGTATATACAGGGGGTACCCGACTTACAAACATCCGACTTACAAACGACTCCTACTTACAAACAGAGGGAGACAACAGGAAGTGAGAAGAAATCTACCCCTAGGAAGGGAAATTCACTCCTGTAAGAGTTAATATGGGAAAAAGGTGTCTCCACTGATACTTTATCACCAGTCCATGTTTCCCTAACAACCCAAAATTTTCAAAAATCCAATTGTCATTGGGACAGAAGGTAAGGTGAAATTATCTGCACAGGGGCACAGACAGCAAAACAAATGTTACAGGGGTGATAACCCTTCCCTATGCTATCCAAAAAGCTTAAAAATAGATTTTTTGGCTGGAGCTACACTTACAAAATTTACCTGTTCCGACTTACAAACAGATTCAACTTAAGAACAAACCTACAGTCCCTATCTTGTTTGTAACCCGGGGACCCCCTGTAGTGTATACCACATTTACCACTGACTAATGCAGAGTTGCAATGCAAGATCAGCTAAAAGTAGTTGGATCTGCATGTGCATTATAATTAATCGAAATTAGTCGATTAATCGATGAAAAAAACATTGATTAATCGAACACGAAAATTTTAATCAGTAACAGCCCTAATATAAATTGATTAAATATTTTTCCTCTGATTTCTTTGATAAGAATCCTCGACTATATAATTACTTGGAACTTTATAATCATCATATACACTCTTAATATAAATTTGGACTTTATTAGCGCAATTTTTTCTTTTTTATTTCTGTTTGTGTTTATCCCACATTTATTGCTGCTGTGTTATTGATCCAATTAATTCTTGATTAGCGCAGTTTTTTTTTACCCTTTATAGTGCTATAAAAATGCATTGATTATTGTAAAAATGGCACTGGCAGTGAAGGGGTTAACCACTAGGGGGCAATCAAGGGGTTAATGTGTTCCCTATTGTGTGTTCTAACTGAAGGGGGGAGGGGACTGTGTAGGGGAAGAGATAGATCGCTGTTCATACTTCATACTCTGTATGAACAGACGATCTGTCACTTCTCCCCTCAGAGAACCGGAAACTGTGTGTTTACACACACACACAGATCCTGGTTTTCCGTGGGCTCCGAGCAATCACGGGAGCCCGGCGGTGATCGTGACCGCTGTGCAATCGCATCGGCTCCGTGGGCGAGCAGGGAGCGCACGCCCCCTTGTGGCCACAGGGCGAAGCGACGTTGCATAACGTCGTTTCGCCCAGTCGTGCCATTCTGACGCAGTACAACTGCGGCGGCTGGTCGGCAAGTGGTTAATCACCCCCGTCAGTGTTAAGTGGTTTGTCTCATCCATGTAAACTGATACATTCTGCTGGAGAGCTGGAGCTTGTGAAAACAGCAGACTTGCTGGCTGGAACACCAGATGAATAAAGAAGAAAGAAAGCCTAAGAAAGGAAACAAATGCAGCCATCACATCTAAGAATTGGTAATATAATATGTTTTATTTTCATGCTGCTTTAATACAGAAGGACGCAGTAAACAAAAATGTGGTGGCTTTAGGTGGCAGAAATGCTTATATAAAGTAGTAAACCATTGAAGTTAATGAACGGCCCCTTAAAAAAACAGAGTTGGTTTCATGTGTAAATGATTTATTATTGGATGACACCCATATCTTCATCTTCAGCTAGGATCTGTTTTTGGAACAGTTCGGTAATGCCTGGGACGGTACTGGTAGCTTTCACACAGTGCATTTTGCACTTAAGTCTTTACTCATCCTTTTATGTTGTTGTAATTCAAACCTTTAAAATTTCCCCGGGGTGTCATTTTGCACATACTTATCTACTCCATTTTTTTATATATATATATATTATAGATTTAAAAACTCACAAGGCATTTAAACAGAATGAAACGGCACAGCTTGAATTGTAATTTGCCGCCAGACAGAAATTAAACCTTGGGGCTTACAAGTCTGTTCTCTAATAAAACGGCAAATAACATTTGTTAATACTGGCAATAGCTATACAATCTATTAGAGCCACACCTTGTATCATGGCAAGCCACTCTGCTCTACCGTCTCTCGCTTGGCATCTGCGGAGAGTCGGCTTTGGCACCAACCCTGGCTGTGGAAAGGGTGATCTCTGTGGATCCGGCTTGTTTTTAAATGCAGTCAGTCTTAATTCTTTGCTGTAAGGGGGTATTTACTTTTTATTTAAAGTGGACCTTCCAATAACTTTACAATTCCTGATATGTCGCAATATACATCAGCACTATCATTTGTTTTTTTTTTTTTTTAAAAGCTGCACCTTTTAGCATTAAAAATCCCTCTTTGTGCACCAGTCAGTGGCTTTGCCTAGGATGAGATGATGTCATCAGTTGGCTGCAGGCAGCGGGAACCATTTTCCTCATCGTCACCAACCCAACATTGTAGCAAGCCACAAGGTGAGCGACTGCAGCAAGGGGCTGATCTAGGCAAGAACAACTGTCAACACAGCCAAGAACTGCACAGACACCAGGATTTGAAGGATGGTGTCATCGTTGAGCCAGAATCTTAGTCCAGCAGTAGATAGGGATGAGATGATGTCATCAGTGGGCTGCAGGCAGCAGGAACCATTTTCCTCTTCCTCACCAACCCAACATTGTAGCAAGCCACAAGGTGAGCGACTGCAGCAAGGGGCTGATCTAGGCAAGAACAACTGTCAACACAGCCAAGAACTGCACAGACACCAGGATTTGAAGGATGGTGTCATCGTTGAGCCAGCATCTTAGTCCAGCAGTAGATAGGGATTCTGGATGATGCATGAGCTGTGAGACTGTACTGTGAGAGGCAATAAATACCTGGAACTGTTACACTGACACATTATTGGAATTAAAGCAGATCTTTACTCAAAAAGTACGCTTTCGACCATCCCAATCCTCCTACCTCCTCAGCATAAAAAAGTATACCATTTTTAATATCCCTGCATGAAGGTGCATGGGTCACTACATCATCAGGGACCAGCTGCAGGAATGGCTCCCGATGAAAAGTGGAGTAGGAGAATGGAGCCAAAAAAAAACACTGGATACATTGGACTTGTAGGTATATTTACAAAGCATAAAAACAAGAAAGGAGCGGTGCGCTAACATTTTTGTTTGGCGAAGGGTGAAGTTCCTATCTGATGCTAGGTCTGCTTTTAAAGGAATTGTGGCAAACTTAATGCACAAATGTAAGAGAAATTAGTTCACCTGTAATGCCTGTAGACTTTCTGCAGATGATCGTTTTCCCAGGGCCGACTTAACCCATGCAAAGGCAACCATCTTAGCAGAGGAGAAGCAATTTACTTCCTTTTGTCAGAGCTGCCCCTCTATTGACTGGTGATCTGATGACTGGCAGCAGTGCTGGGATATGGTCATCCAGTGCCCAGGGCAAAGATGTCAAACTGTGCCCCCCCCTTCACTTAGGGCGCTCCCATCCCTGCAATAAACCATTGCGTCCTGGGAAGCTGCCCCTCTTGCCCAGCCCTGACTGGCAGTGAAATGATCAAGAGGCTGCAGGAGAGGTGGAGGAAGCATAGATAGATGCACAGTATGAATGAAGGTTCTTAGGTACTCCTCCTTCCCCAGCAAGCAGTAAGGCCCCTTTCACACTGGAGGCATTTTTCAGGCGCTAAAGGGCTAAAAATAGCACCTGTAAAGCGCCTGAAAAATGCCTCCCCTGCAGCTCCAGTGTGAAGGCCTGAGAGCTTTCACACTGGGACACTGCATTGGCAGGGCATTAAAAAAAAGTCCTGCAAGCAGCATCTTTGAGGCGGTGGAGGACACCGCTCCTGCCCATTGAAATGAATGAGCACCGCTGCCGATGTGTCTACAAAGCGCTTCGTCAACAGCGTGTTTAGGGCACATTTAACCCTTTCTTCGGCCACTAGCTGGGGTTAGTAGGCACCCCTGCTGCTAATCAGCCAGTTTATATGTAGCCTTAACACAGTGTGCAGCTGTGTCCAGAGGAGGCATTTAGCCATCTCTGAACTCAACAAACTATCCTTTCCGGTTGCCTGTGTTAATGTAACTTAATTCCTCCTCAGTGTTTATAGAAATGGAGATGAATGCTACAAAGTTACTCAGAGCCCCCAAACATTTAATATATATATATTTTTTAGCAGAGCCCTTAGGGAATAAAATTGCAGTTGCCATTTTTTATGTCACATGGTATTTGTGCAGCAATTTTTTTAATTATTTTTTCAAAAAACAAAACACTTTAAAAAAAAAAAAAAACTAAACACTAAAGTTAGCCAATTTTTTTGTATAATGTGAAAGATAAAGTTATGCCGAATAAATAGATACCTATCATGTGACACTGTAAAATTGCGCAGTCTTGGAATGGCGCCAAACTTCGGTACTTAAAAATCTCCATAAGCTACACCTTTTACAGGTTACCACATTTACCACATTTTTACAGGTTTCCAGTTTAGAGTTACAGAGGAGGTCTTGCACTAGAATTATTGTGCTTGCTCTAACATTTGCTTACATGTGTGGTTTGAACGCCTTTTACATACGCGTATGCGTTCACTTCTACGTGCGAGCATGAGGGGACAAAGGCACTTTATTTTTTGTTAATGTTATTTTTACACTTTCCCTTTAAATTCAGTTTTTTTTATCACTTTTTTTCCTATTACAAAGAATGTACACATCCCCTGTAGTAGGAATATGGCACGACAGGTCCTCTGTACAGAGAGTTCTGGGGTCTATAAGTCCCCAGATCTCTCCTCTGTGCTCGGGAGCCTGAGATAGCAAATAAAAAAACAACAATCTCAGGCTTCCCAGCAAAAAAACGATAGTGTTTACATCTGCCGGTGACGGGAGTGATGTCATATCGTCGCTTCCTCTCTCGGAGGGTATAGAGATGACCAGGGACCATTTGGTCCCCGGCCAGCTCTATGGTAAACTGCTGGCGGATTCATTCTCTGGCGAGCCGGTAGAAGCATCGGAGGGCGAGGGGCGTCCCCTCCCATCGCCTGTAAATAAAATCAAGCAGCTATGATTGCTATTACTTTGCAAGGAATCGCCTGCTGCTGGCATCATTCAGATATCTCCAATCAAGATCATGATCAGGGCAGACGTTTTTTTTTTTTTTTAAGTCAGTAGCTACAAATACTGTTGTTGCGGACTTTTAAAAATCAGGTAGTTGCCTGGGGTCCAGTGCTGTCTTTCCGCAGCCAGTTCTTACTACTGTGGGTTGCCAGGACTGCCATCTTGGATATGGGAGCCGGTTGCGAATGATTCCTGCAGGAATTGCACAGAAGTGGGAGCTGGTACCAATAAGAAATGGCACTCATACCACCCCCACCCCAAAAAAAAAAAACTATTACATTCTTGTGGTGAGAGAGAGAACCAGTGGGACTTTTTTTAGTGAAGTTCCCCTTTAAGTCCTGAGATGAGTAATTATCTTCAGTCCTTCATACATGTGTCTTTAATTCAGCTCCGCTGGTGACAGCAGGGTGATAATTAAAAAGTTAGAATGTTCATAATTACATCCACTTTTGTCTAATGGCTCACAGCTTTATCCCTCATTCGATATGTTGCGTGATGGCCTGTTTGTCACATTTCACATGCGTGTAAACTTCGAAGTTTGATACGCTTAACAAATTACTTCTTCTGGAGCAGAAAGAGAATTTTTATATGACTGGATATGGATCGTTCATCGACAGTAAAAGTTTTATTTGTTCTGGAGTTGCCTCTGTTTTCTCTAATCACACATGCTGCGCACACATCAATAATGCCGCAGGATTTTCTTTATTTCAAGTGATTGTAAGGCTTTGTTTTTTATTTTTTATAATTAACAAACATGTCATACTTACCTCCCCTGTGCAGTTCGATTTGCACAGAGTGGCCCCCGATCATTCTCTTCTGGGGTCACCCGGTGGCGCTGGTAGCTCCTCCCCGCATTGTATAATGCCTAAGGAGAAGCGTTCTCCTGGGGTGTTATCTTACAGGCCCGCTCTCGAGTCCAGCATTCAGCGTCCATAGATGCTGAATGAAGGACTCAGCCCTGCCCCCCTGGCGCCCGCATCATTGCATTTGATTGACAGCAGCGGGAGCCAATGGCTGTGCTGCTATCAATCTATCCAATCAAGACCTGAGAACCCCGGGCGTAGAGGAAGATCGTGTCTCCGGCGGGGAAATACGGGACTGAGTAAAATGGGGGGGGGGGTCTGGGGGGGGGGGGGGCGGTCAGTGACAGAAGTTTTTTGACCTTAATGCATAGGATGCATTAAGGTCAAAAAACATGAGTGTTTACAACCCCTTTCAGGATCTATAGGTCATCTGCGAATGTCTGACCTCACCAGTAATTTTGCCTCTGCAGTACGCAATCTCTCGTGCATTTGCTGCTGTTTTAAAAGATGTCTCCACTCAGCAAAACTGAGTTCCAGTTAAAGGGGTTGTAAAGGTTAGTTTTTTATTTTCTAAATAGGTTCCTTTAAGCTAGTGCATTGTTGGTTCACTTACCTTTTCCTTCGATTTCCCTTCTAAATGTTTTTTTTTTCTCACTTCCTGTTCCTCCTCAGTAAGCTGTTCAGTAAGCTGTTCTGGCTGACTAAACACCGCTCGGATGATGGTGTGAAGTTTACTGAGGAGAAACAGGAAGTGAGAAATTCAGACAAAGAAAAAAACATTTAGAAGGGAAATCGAAGGAAAAGGTAAGTGAACCAACAATGCACTAGCTTAAAGGAACCTATTTAGAAAATAAAAAACTAACCTTTACAACCCCTTTAAAGATCCTTTTCAGTCAAACATAAACATTTTCCTTTTAAACTGACTCATTGGCACAGCCTGCATTCATCCTGACCTCCATCCTGCTAGATATACTCTGTAGTTGCCAATATCATTTTCTAAATGGCCTTAAAAAATATTCTATGAAAATGCAGCCACTATTCCCCCCTTCCAAGTAACATTTTGTTGTTGTTGTTGAAGAATAAGGTATATAGGGTATTTGAACATAAATACACGGTTGTGCAGATGCAGTTGTGTCGTGTGGTCAATATTATTGATGGGGCGAGGTGCCTACTGTCTTTGTCACCCCAAGCACCACTATTTTATGTCCTATATGGTTGCATGACATAGAATCACGTAGAAAGGGCCTGCAGTCACCCAGAAGCACTGTAAAAAAAATCTGCGAAGACTTGACTGCAATGGTATAAATAAAATGTGGATTACAGGTAAACTGAACTCTTTACCTTATAGTAATTTTAAAGTGTTAAAAAAACCCGCAACAGTAAAATCAGTCTGAATATGCAGTAAAGCATGCTTGTTATACTCACTGTGGCACTTAAGGGGTTAATGCTCTGCATTGCGTAAAAAGGCAGTTTTATCCTGTCTTCTCTGATTCTTCTCTTCGTTTACTGTCCCCAATCCATCTGCTGATAGAAGAGAGCCCAAGGAGGCACTTTGCACATGCTCAGTTTGGTGTGTATTGCTAGAGAGTTTTTTTTTTTTGGGAGGATGTATGTGATCAACACAGATCCAATCAGCACTGTTCAGACAGAGTGTAAGGGGTCATGCAGCCCTCATAGGACAGTCATAGAAGAATGGAAACTCCTCCTATAAGCTTTAACCAACGCTTGGCCGGACACTGATAGAAGTCAGTTATTTTTCTCCAGGGCCAGTCAGCACTATCCAGGCAGAGGGTCAGGGGCCCTGCAGTTAGAGTAGAAGGAAAACTCCTCCTACAAGCTTTAACCAAGCACTGATAGAAGTCACAAGACTGCTATATACTGCTGATGAGAAAAGGTATTTAGCAGTTTATAATTACTAAAATAAATTGCATTTCCATGTTCTGTGTACTGTGGGAGACCAGATATAGTGAATGCAGGGTCCTGGGTTTAGTAACACGTTAACATTAGTTTCTAATGTGTTTAAAAATGGCTTTACAATAAAGGGTTAATACATTCCCCTCCTGCTTATCTATACTGCCAGTCTCTGCTGTCTTCAAGCACTAACCTGGCTGGAAATGATTAATTATCTGACACTTCTAGGATTGTGAAATACTGGTGTTCCCCTCTATGGTTCATTGTACTGGCCTACTAGGTATAATAATTATTATTATTATACAGGATTTATATAGCATATAATAGTTATATTGGGATCAACAGAAGGAACCACATAGTTCAGCAGGGAGACCAGGTAACCAACACTTCCAGAAGTCTGCATGATGATTAAAAATATTTCAGCCAGCCTGAAATAGCGCCTCAAAATGGCTGATTGATGGCAGGAAGGGTATTAACCCTTTATATTGCATGAAATGTCCTTTTTAATACTCATTAAAGGATAAGTGCATTTATTTTTTTCCAGGCCAAACCGAACCTTCCCACCTGCTCCACAGATGAATACTTACTCAGGAGCCGCAGCCCCACTGTTTGTTTACGGCTTGAGCTACGAGTCTTCACTGGCCTGGTGACACCTGTACATTTCAGTCCAATAGACTTCTATATCGCCATCATTGTCTTCAGCCTTAGAATGTAGCCAATAGAGGTCTTTGTGGCACTAATGCTCATGCATGAGGGTGGGTTTGGTTAGGGGAAGTAAATACTTAAATAGTTTGGCATTTATCCCTTAAACTAGAGACAAAGTTGCCGTCAAAGGAACATGTGAGGAACTATCTAATATGCCAAAGACTTAATAAAGATACAGGTTACAGGAATGTGGGTAGTGGTGATCCTCAGGTGACCACCAAAAAAGCTAATTAAGACCCATAGGATGGTTTAGAACGAGAGTGGGAGAACCCTTGTTGTGTATATATGTATTATGGTTGCAGAATCAAAACCAAAATGATTGATGTTAAGTAAAAAAACAAAAAAAGAACAAGATGACTTGTATCTGGTGAGGTTACGGTCACCTCATGGGGTAAGGCACACAACCCTCTTGTTATTGAAGGTTGAGATAACCCCTGTGTGCATGCAGGGTGAACCTGGTCACTCTCAATGCCTCGGGGGTCCATCCTGATCCTAAGTCCTTTGGGGGCTGTCAGACAGTTTGTAAAATTCTTGGGTAAGAGAAGAACAGAAAGCCTGTCTGTATTCCGATCAGCAGAGGTACAGTGTAGTGGGAATTTGGCTCATCTATGGAGGCATTGGAGTTCTGATGTTGGTTTACAGGGTTGTCATCCTAATGATAGCACTACTACCTGGTGGGTCAATATTTTAGCCATTGTTGATAGTGCATGCTGCTATTACTGTATATGTAACTTGCATCTTAACTTTCATACTGATTCATAATGGTTCTTGTTTGAAACTGTTGGAAGTCTGTTTAATATTTAGGTGAAAATCCTTTTGGTAAGATCCCAGCAAAATCACTTGTGACATACGAATAGTTGCAACATCGTCAGTGTACTTTTATATTCTAATTGTGTATTGATATATCCACGTCACTCCCAAAAAGACATTCTGTAAACCGTATTGTGACACACTTCGTAGTTGAGTTCCAGCTGATTATGGCCCTCCATATCAGTTGTGGGAACCATCATTTAACTTGGACTCAACCATACCCCTCCCTGTGCCTTCTGCTGGTGTCTTGCCATACACTTCAGATGTTACGAGCCTCTGGGGTCTTTGGCTAGACGGTAATGAGCAACGTTACGGGAGTATAGGGCACCGTTCCCATGTATTGCAAACTCGCGCTGCAAAAATTTATGGCATAGACCCCCTTGGCAGTAGTCTGCGTGCATCTTCTGGGAAGCTTGGCCACGTAACTATGGCATCCACAAAACATGCAATGGTAAATGCTGTGCCAAATCGGACACTAGCCAACAGTAGCAAAGCTACATTTTTTTCATTAATATTCAAATTTTTTTCTTCAACCTCTCCTATTTTTAAAGAACTTTTAGATGTTTATTATTTTTCTCGAATGATGAAAGCTATTCAGTTGTAACACTGAAACGAGTACAGATTTCTGCATGAGCAGGGTGCCATGTGAATGAGGACAGTTTGTCCATTAAGCTGTTTCATTTGTCAGTGAAATCTACTTAAAACAATATTAAAGCGGTTCTAAAAGCTGAAGTTTTTTTTACCTTCAGGCATTGTATGCTGAAGGCAAAACACTTTCTGTGTGCAGCAGCTCCCCTTATACTTATCAGAGCTCCCTCTTGATCCAGCGATGTGCACGAGAGCATCGGTTCTCCAGGTACTCTCCCTCTCCATTGGCTGACACAGCCCACGATCCAGTGAGGAGAGAGAGGCACTGGCGGGGTGGGCCCGAGCCAGGCTCTCTGTGTCTGAAAGGACACACAGAGCAGTGCATGCTTGGATGCCCCCATTGGAAGCTGCTTGCTCTAGGGGCACTTGACAGGAGGGGGACCAGGGGCGTTAGTGGGGGACCCAAGAGGAGGAGGATCAGGGCTGCTTTGTGCACAACTGCTGCACAGAGCAATTAAGTATAACATGTTTGTTATTCAAAAAAAAATAACAATTTTGCCGTTAATATTACTTTAAATCCAAACTGAAAGCAGATAGAAAAGACATGAATGAATACAGCTTATAAAATCACCATTACATACATTTTTTTAGTGCAATGTAAGCATCTGATTTGACCTAGTTTCAGCTGCTTGCAGTCCATGTACAGGAATGCTCAGAGTGTGAGAGTGAGTGTCAGCACAGGGAGCCAAGAAGCTTGCTGATAGGGGGAGAGAGCAGAGTGACAGAGAGATAAGCTCATCACTTTGCTGCTTCCCCTTTCACTATCCATTCACAGGCTGGGGGTGGGTCCAGGATGACCTGGGCTCAGAGGAAATTAGTTGAATAATGCTGGCCATCAAACTAAGGGCATCTAGCGGTAAACAAAAACAAAAAAAGTACTGTGGGGAAATCTGTGGGATAAAGGTGAACATTGTAGCATAAACTGATTTGATCTTTCAACAGGACATTCATTTTTATCTTGTTGTTTTTTTGTCTGCAGTGCTGCTCTAATTGTTCCCATTTAACATGCAATTGGTGACTTACAGGAAGAAAACAAAGCTTTTATTGTTTAGTTTTTTTCTGCAAGCTTTCTTGTTTTATTGAACATTTTCTCAGATTTCTGCCAGACTTATCCTGGCCAGTGTGTATATCCTCCCGTATTAAATAGCATTTATTCTTCAAGACCAAATGGTTTCCAGAGCATCTATCTCTCTCTGGATCCCTTGTGGCGGGCTGATTTTGGGGCAGAATGTCAGCAGCTAGAGCCTATTTGTCGGCTTTTCCGGCCGTTTCTCACCACTTTATCACAGTGCATTATCCCAGCTTGTTTCCTGGATCTCTTCACTGTCTGAGATTATTCTCCATTTGTAATATTTCATCACATTTTGCTGATTCCTTGATGCAGCCTGTTATCTTTTACCAGAATTCATAATTTAATTCTCCTATAATTTGTTAAATCTCCTTTCACTGTCTATCTATGCTCTGCCCTCTGCAATATTTGGTATTTGTCAAAATGTGCCATGGAAGTTAAAGCGGGATTCCACCCTTAAGTGGAACTTCCGCTTTTCGTAACCCTCCCCCCCTCTGGTGTCACATTTGGCACCTTTCAGGGGGGAGTGGGGTGCAGATACCTGTCTAAGACTGGTATCTGCACCCACTTCCGGGCATAAACTCCCACGGGAGTTTACGCCTCTTCCTGTCCTGGCGCGCTGTCTGCCGGGACACACACGTGTCTCGGCAGACAGCGCTGACGATTCTCATTGCACTGCGCGACTCGTGCATGCGCAGTAGGGAACCGGGAAGTGAAGCCACTTCCTGATTCCCTCACTGAGAATGGCGCCGGAAGCAGCAGAGAGCCGATCGATTGATCGGCATCTGCTGCCCACATAGCTGGAACCTGTGACAGGTGAGTGTCCATTTATATAAAGTCAGCAGCTGCAGTATTTGTAGCTGCTGGCTTTTAATTTTTTTTTTCTTAGGTACCGTCCCGCTTTAATGTGGGAAATACACTAGTGCACCAGCTTGAATTTTTTGCATTCAAATTAGACTAAGGAACACAGCCAACCTAAGGATTTTAATTTCTTGTTTTATTAACCTTTTTGAAGGCACAAAACAAAAATAAAGCTGTTGCAATTAACACCCCCTAAGGCCGGGTTCACACTGAATTTGCCCTTTGACTTCGATGAACGGGGATCTGACTTTGATCACGACAATACCAGGCACTTTGTATCTGGTATGAATCTTTAGGGGAAACTCCACACCAAGTTAAAAAAAAAAAGTGGCGTGGGATCCCCCCAAAATTCATACCAGACCCTTATCCGAGCACGCAGCCCGTCAGGTCGGGAAAGGGGGTGGGGACATACGAGCGCCCCCACTCCTTAACCATACCAGGCCACATGCCCTCAACATGGGGGTGTGGGTGCCTTGGGGCAGGGGCGCCCCACTACTCCAAAGCCCCTTGTCCTCATGTTTCTAAGGACAAGGGCCTCTTCCCGACAACCCTTATCTGGTGGTTGTCGGGGTCTGCGGGCGGGGGGCTTATCGGAATCTGGAAGCCCCCTTTAATAAGGGTGCCCCCAGATCCCGGCCCCCACCCTATGTGAATGAGTATGGGGTACATTGTACCCATTCACCTAAAAAAAAAAAGTGTCAAAAATAAAAACAGTACACAGGTTTTTGACAAAGTAATTTATTAAATCAGCTCGGGCATCTCTTCCAATTTCTTCTCCCCTCTCCAGCTCTTCTGCCGGGTCTCCTCTCTCCACTGATGTCTTTTGCCTCTGCCAGGTCTCCTCTCTGCGATGCCTTCTCCCTCTCTTAGGGGTTAAACTAGTCAATTAACCACTTGCCGACCAGCCGCCGTCATTATACAGCAGCAGATCGGCTCGTTCCCGCAAATTACTGTAGGTGTAAGTTGGCTCCTATAAGAGTCATAGCAGGCTTGCGCGCCTGCTGCACGGTGGGGGACCTGATGCGTGTGGCCGGCGGCCACGATGTCCGCCGGCCACCCACAGTCGCAGGAAAGAGAACCAGTATGGGAATCTGTCAAACTGTAAACTGACAGATCCCCGTTCTGACAGTGGAGGAACAAGAGATCTGCTGTTCCTAGTGATTAGGAACAGTGATCTCTCTCCTCCTCCAGTCACTCCCATCCCCCACAGTTAGAAACACCTCCCAGGGAACACATTTAATCCCTTGATTGCCCCACTAGTGTTAACCCTTTCCCTGCCAGTGACATTTACCCAGTAATCGGTGCATTTTTATAGCACCGATCGCTGAATAGATGTCAGTGGTCCCAAAAAAACTGTCAAAAGTGTCCGATCTGTCCACCGCAATGTCACAATCCTGCTAAGAATTGCAGATCGCCACGATTACTAGTAAAAAAAAATACAAATAAAAATGCCATAAATATATCCCTATTTTGTAGACGCCATAACATTTGTGCAAACCAATCACTATACACTTATTGCGATTTTTTTTTTTTTTTTTAACCAAAAATATGAAGAATACACATTGACCTTAACTGATGAAGACATTTTTTTTTTCTTTATTTTTTTGGGGGATTTTATTAGCAAAAAGTAAAACATTTTGTTTTTTTCAAAATTGTCGCTCTTTTTTTGTTAATAGCGCAAAAAATAAAAACGGCAGAGGTGATCGAATAGCACCAAAAGAAAGCTCTATTTGTAGGGATTTGTTTGGGTACAGCATTGCATGCCCACGCAATTGTCAGTTAAAGCGACACAGTGCCGTATCCCAAAAAATGGCCTTGTCATTAAAGTGGAAGTAAAACCCCCTATTGTTTTCAGCCAAGGAAGCTGCCATCTTTGCCTCTGTTTAATCTTCAACTGCCACAGTGCTGCACATGTGATCCGTTATGACACCAGCCATTGGATGGTTTGACTGTTTGGTTGAGAGCACAGCCAATGTGCAGTTAGCATTCACGGCATGCCTTTTTTTTTTAGACTGTCAAATCGATGGGTTTACTTCCGCTTTAAGGGGAAAATCTTCCGGTCTGTAAGTGGTTAAAGTGGATGTAAACCCGATTCCATGAAATTTTAGCTGAGCACATATATCTAGAGAGGTTTCTTATCTCTCTTGAAAGCACTATGCCCTGTAGCTGTCTCCTGCCCAGTTCTTCTGTTATCAGCCTGATAAATTCTCTGCCACATATGATAAAAGCAGCCCACGTTTTGTGTTGGGGAGGATGCTATAAATAGATTAGCAGAGCCCTGAACTATACAACGAACAGAGCTGAAAGTCTCTACCTTTGAGGAGAGGGGGGGGGGGTGTGTGCCTTTCCTCCAATCAGCTGTCTTGGCTGTATGCCGAGGCTTCACTGCAGTGTTGAACATAAAGATAAAATCTGTAACAACAAAGAGCACTTTCTAAAGGATATATACAGCTGAAGACAGCAGATATATGTAAAACCTATGTAGGGAGATTTGTTTCATCTCTGTGTATCATCTGAGGCTTCTCACTTCACTGGGTATATGTGAGGGTTTACATCCACTTCAACCTACCATCATATCTTTGGAGTGTGGGGAGAAACCCAGCCAAGGGCAGGAGAACATGTCAACTTCATGCAGACAGTGTCCTGACCTAGTTCTGCATGGCAGATTTGCAGATGTGCTCATCACTAAGCCACTGTACCCATTGAAAAACAAGAAAAAAATTCTCCCCACTTGAGCACTCTGTACCTATTCTCTAGTTTTTATTTTACAATTTTTAAAGCTCCAAATACTTATCTAAAACTCCTATCATGTGACATGTCAGATCCCAGGTCTTCTTTCCAACACTTCCCAGTGTGGAAGGGTCTGATCTGCAGTTTCCATGTGAGGACCTGATGTTATAACCATTGACCATCACAGGGTCCTAAAATTCAATAGATTGTCCAACGCTTCAGGAACAGTTATAAAAGGAGAGTATTATCCTGTAGATGACTTTCCAAGCGTCTTACCAGATTTCCAATACAGGTATGCCAAATCGGTCCAATAAACTGTCAATATCAACTGTGTGTCTTCTTTATTCACCTTTGCTTCCCAAATATCTTCAACTCATTACATGTGAAACCCAAAAGAAACTCGTATATTGTAGTATTTTATAAATACATGGAAACAAACATATCTTGTGTTCACATGTGAATGTACCACTGTCAGTGCACCACCAGTGATAAATTGCTCCGCACACCACTTGTGCACCATCTTACCAATTAATCGATTTAAAACTGCACTGTACTGTCTGCCCTCATGTTATAAAGCGCTGCACAAACTGTTGGCACTATATAAATCCTGTATTATAATAATAATATCATTTCATTTCAGGTAGGTCATTGAATCAACATCCCTTTAGTTTTCCTCCTCTCAGTATAACACAAAAGAAAATTACTTGAAATAGTGTAATTCTGTAAAGATTAACATCGAAAACCATATAAAAAATAAAATCATGCTCACATGTATAGTCCTTTATTACACAAAATCTGGTCATCTTAGATCTCTCTAATCAGTGCTTAAAGCAAAGTCCCCCCCCCCCCCCCCCCATAAAATGAACTTTACATAAATCCACAGCATATTCTCCTTCAGCAACAATATTTGGAAAAAAATACATTTTTTACTCACTCTGTAACTCCTGTTGCTATGGGGTCCCTTCTATTCTGCAACTTCCGGTCTGCTGCGATTTATGTCATTTTCATTTTCATTCAGCCTCCCTATAGCACGTGGGGAAAAAAAAAAAAACCCTGTAAGGCAAAAGCATAATGAGCTAGGTCCACGCCGAGGGAGCTGACATTGAGCCCTCAGCATTTCTTCCGGGTTCGGGGCTCTGGCGCTGTGAGAGAAAGCAAAAAGAGCTCATTGTGCTCCGTGCAGAAAATACCATAAAAAACAGCTTTATTCACCATCAATATGTAAGAAGTTATACAGACATACAACACTTAAAATGGCTGCCTGGGTACTTTCAGTTCCGGCGTCTGATGTCACTTTCTAATACGTTTCCTCCATAGACTTTATCAGAGGCATGTGGTGCGCTTCACAGGGTCCTGCAGCATTCAGGAGTGATGTCGCATGAAGGACGTCACAAGACTAGTTGGCATCTTCCGACTACCAGTAGCCTAAATTGGAAGAGGAGATCATGTGATTGTGTATTTCGGAATAGTTTAAATTTAAAGTATTTTTTTTTCTGTACAGCCATAATGGCTTATGACATACACAGGCTCTTCTTCCTTCTTTGCAGTGCTACAACATGGTTGTACTTTACTACTTCTTCCCACGATGCAAGTCTGTGAGTTGACTGACTCATTAAAAACAGTGTGTTTTGTGCATAGCTGATATCTTATCTCAGCCGTAGTTAAGCTGAGCCAGAGAGATGCCACTAAAAGCTCACGATATTTGTATAACCTATAAATTTGGAAGCGTGGCAACAATGTACTTGCGATATCAAGAATAATGAGATTTAGTTGTTCTTGTGTTACATAACTTATGCAATTTTGCTGGACTCTGAAACATGTAAAATATTTGGTTGTCAGGTCCGCTGTAAGTTAAAACCCCTAAGCTTTCCTCTAGCTGTCATCTGCTTGCAGCAAATGAAATGTTATGTTAATACTACATGACGTTTTTGCTTTAAACATTGCCATTACCTTTGGTACATGGTGCAGTCAACGTGGCGAGTTCAGTGCCAAATTAGCACTTCCCATGTCCAGCGGTTTCTTCTTGGTTTGGGTATATGAAATCATTTTATTAGGACCAGGCTACCAGCGTGTGGCTCTAAAAACAAATGATTGGCTCTGTAAGAAGCTGGATAATTCTCTGGTTAGGAAATACAATAAGTCAATGTCTGCTCATCGAGTGTGCCCACGCCTCTCCTTTAAATAACACAAAGGCTTGTAATGCCACTGAGGACAGTTTCACCCTTGTGTTTATGTAAAGCGTGTCCAGAAACGTCTTTCCAGTATAAATTGCTGTTTGTTTACGACTGGAAGCTGCTTCTCCTGGCTCTACATGTCCCTATTTACCAAGCTTGGACGTAAATTATTGTGACTTCGTTCTGCAATTTTTCCATCCTAGAAATGTCTGCAAATTAGGTCCTGAAATATTGCCATAGCAGTTTTGGAGTATCTAGAATCTGTTATGCTGTAGTTCTGAGCTATGTATAAGGGTACTTCACTTTTAGTTCAGTCTCAATTTTATTGTATCAAGAAAAATATGATAACAAACAATGGATCAGTACAGAGATGTATCTACCGTGGGGTTATATCTATTCCAAAAGAAAGCCAACTTTCAATTTCACAGGATGGGATACAATATTCATCGGTGAACAGATATTGAGGCATACTGCATCAACCATCAGTTTACGTTTTAACGTTTAAAGTGATATGCAGGTATAATAAAACAAAAAGTAAACATTAATAACGTTTAACCTGCAGGAGTCAATTAAATCTGCAAAAAAAATGTAGGGAACAACAAGTTGAAGAGCACTTCTTTTTGATATTTCTTTTTATGACAGCGGTAAAGAGTCAGGGAACGAAAGGCAGGTAGGACAAGAGCACAACGTATATTCTAGAATCTATAGATATGTATGTTGGAAACTCTGTCATGACCCATGGGAGGTATACATGGGATCACCCGAGGCCCAGGGGATATATTCGGACGAGTAGCGGAACATAGACCAAGAAGTCCAGGTTAGCGAAAATTGTTCTTCCTTATCAGCTTCCTGCGCCAACAGCCACTCAAGGTCTCTGAATCAGCTTCCATGGACCACTCCCCGAGGGAAGGTATATTGGTCATCTTCCAATGGCGAGGTATGACTATTCTAGCTGTAGATGAGAAATGTTGAAGTACATCTTTTTTTAATGGATTTGAAGGATCCGGGAAGTGTTGACAGGAGAGCTATTTCAGGTGTGGGTTGTACTGAGATCACCATCAATTTGCAGTAAAGGTCAAAGATATTATACCAGAAGGATCTGATAGGGGGGCATTCCCACCATATGTGGATCATAGTACCTTTGGAGGAACCACAGAACCAACAAGTATCAGGTGTGGAACGGTTAAAATTATGTATGACCGATGGGCACCTATACCATAGTGGTAACCTTAAATCCTGTTTCCTGGTGTTTAGTAACTAAGGAAAGTTTATGGGTTAAGGTGAAACATTTCAGCCAGTCAGAAGGATGATGTAGCTCAGATTCCCAGGCCTGGGCTTAAGAGGGTAATTCAGGATATGACGCCGACAGTAGCAATGAGTATAGTTGGGAGACCATGTGTAACGGTGGGTCTTCATGTAAAAGCAGACATTCGAATTCTGTTGGTTTAGCTTGTAGCTCTGAAAGGGAGGGAAAAGAACCTATATACGATAGGGCCTGCCGATGCTGTTGCCATTGGGGTAAACCAGCGACTGGTGGCACGGAAGCACGTGTCGTCATTAGAGAAGGGCCTGCGCGAAGAATTTGAACTATTCTTCTATGATCCCGAAGGTTCCAATTCCCAAACCTCGAGGTGTGGAGGGCTGGCAGAAAAGCCGGTCCCAAAAAAGGGAGTCATAGGGCCTGTAGAGCAGGAGTCTCAAACTGGAAGCCCCCCAGCTGTTGCGAAACTACAAGTCCCATGAGGCATTGCAAGGCTGACAGTTACAAGCATGACTCCCACAGGCAAAGGCATGATGGGACTTGTAGTTTTGCAACAGCTGGAGGGCCGCCAGTTTGAGACCCCTGCTGTAGAGGGTGATAGGTGAGGAGCAGAATTTGTACGATCCCATAGGTGAAACGTCTGGCAAGTGAGATTGGGAAGGCTTGAAAACCCGATTCGGTTAATTGGTAAAGTCCAAGGAAGAGCACAGAGATCGATTGGGTTCAAGTGGCTCTCCAGCTGGACCCATAACTTATTGACGATTGGTGGTAGAACCAATCCAGGATTCTGGTGAAGGGTGCAGATTTATCATAGAGAGCTCTATCAGGGACTCCTGCCCCGCCACAATGTTTTGGAAGTGATAGAGTTGCGAATCTAATCCTCGGACGCAACGTTTGTCAAATGAATTTAGAGAACACCTGGCGCAAAGACCGGAAGTATGAGGCAGGAAGGATGGGGACAGTTTGGAACAGGTATAGAAAATGAGGGAGGACATCCATTTTCAATGTGTTAATTCTACCGAGCCACGAAAGTCTCTTGGTGGTATATCCCGTAAGTCTGCTTTCGTTTTATGAAGGGGTGGGAGGAAATTTAAGGAGAAGAATTGGAATGCCTCTGTTGGTATCTGTATCCCCAAGTAGCCGATAGAGGTAGATTCAGTTTTGAAGGGTAAGGTTGAAATTTGTTTTAGGACCACCGGTGGGAGGGAAATATTTAAAAGTTCAAACTGGTTGTAATTCACTTTAGAGTTGCTGACACTGCCAAATCTTTTAAATTCTGCCAAGATCGAAGGGGGGTGGGGGGGTTAGAGATTGCCTGACAAATAGAAGCAGATCATCTGCAAATAGGGCTATCTTATTGTGAAGGGGACCTACCGATATTCTGCTTACGTTTAAGTTTTGGCGTAAAGCCACTGCTAAATGTTCCATTGTAAGAACATAGAGGAGGGGTGACAAGGGGCATCCTTGACGCGTACAGTTGTGAATAAACAACAGGGGAATAAGAGCCGTTAATTCTAATCCGAGCCGAAGGGGATGAATAAAAAGACATTATTCTCGAGACCATATGTGGACCCAAAAGTTAAATGAGGGGAGGTAGGTGTAGCGCTGCTCTGGGGTGCAATATTACATGCCCCTATGCGACACTCTATATATCCTACTGTTATATTGAATCAAAAAACTGAATTTAAAGTGTAAATGTGCTTAGTGCAAATCCAAAAGTGTTCAAGTGCTGACAATGCTGAAAAAATATGTATGTAATGACAAGTGCTCTTCAGAATTGTACCTCAGTGTTGCTCATATGCATCAATTTCTATATGTATATATATGTACCATGTTCAAAATTGATCCATAATACATTTACAGGGGGTCCCCGGGTTACAAACAAGATAGGGACTGTAGGTTTGTTCTTAAGTTGAATCTGTTTGTAAGTCGGAACAGGTATATTTAAGTGTAGCTGCAGCCAAAAAATCTATTTTTACGTTTTTAAGATAACATAGAGAAGGGTTATCACCCCTGTATTTGTTTTGCTGTCTGTACCCCTGTTCAGAAGATTTCACTTCACCTTCTGTCCAAATGACAATTGGATTTCGAAAATTTGGGGTATTTAGGGAAACATGGACTGGTGAGACATCAGTGGAGACACCTTTTTCCCATAAAAACTCTTACAGGAGTGAATTTCCCTTCCTAGGGGTAGATTTTCTCTCACTTCCTGTTGTCTCCCTCCGTTTGTAAGTAAGAGTCGTTTGTAAGTTGGATGTTTGTAAGTCGGGGACCCCCTGTTCTGAGAATGCATAAATAAACCCCTACTTAAAGTGACTTGTGCTCTTGAAATCGTGCCTTAGTGATGCTCATATGCATCAAATTCATGCAAAGAGATATATATATATATATATATACATATATACACACACATACATACATACATACATACATACATACACACTGTAATTATAAATAGTCCATATGTCATTCCAAAGAAATGTTTAAAATTCTAAAAGAAATAAAATGAGAAAAAAAATTTAAATTCAAAAAGTGACAGGTGCTCTTCAAATGTGTGCTCCATGCTCCTGATAGTTCCCCTACAGGAATTGCACTCACCTGAACAACTAACCCCATGCAGGGGTATCTAGCTTTTACAATATCTGCCACTGTGCAGCAATCATGAGATCTTATTTCCGCTGTGTCAGCTGTGTGTTTTCTGTGCTTGTGGTTCCTTTTTTAGATCTCCCTCCGTATCTCCCACCTGTTTATCTGCAGTCTTCTCTTCTCTACATCTGTTCAAAGTCCAGAATTTATACAGCTTGTCTGAGCTTTCAGAAAACAGGGGGTGGAAAGCTGAAGTTACACTCTGCAGAGCTTAGTGCTTTCTCTTGGTGTCAGGAAAACTTGACTGCTGCCATGTCTTTCTTACTCCAGAAAACTGTATATTTCAGGTCTTCGGGAAGCCTAGTGAATTGCTGCAATTCTCAGACAGGAACGCCGGAAGTGGTGGGCCCACCACTTCCGGCAGTCCTGTCTGAGATTTGCAGCAGTTTAACAACTCTTTCCACAATGCAAAGTATTGCCTGGCTAAGAAGTTATCAATCATCAGTGATTTATGGTTGCGGTTACTCAAAGTAATGTAACATAGACACATATGAGAATTCTGTCTGTGATTGTGGAGTGAAGGTGCAGAAGTTATATATTCATTCAATTTAATATAAAATGACCTGAAAACATTGATTTTCCCCACCAGACTTCTGGAATTCGCCAAGTTGCAGAGGTTAGCTGGTAACGGTTATTCATTCAGCGCGTTTCAAAGTATCACTAACCCGTGTTCTTCTTTTGATGTGCGATCTCAATGCTGTCACATCGTCTTTGGGTTTCAGAGGTATATAATATCTACACCTGGAAACTGTTATGGTTCCTACTGTCAGTCATGACATGGATCTAAAATCACCAGTAATAAGGCATGCCATCATCGAGGGGTTAATACAGCAAATGAGAACAGGATTATCTGGCAGGAAGCTTGTTTGGCTGGATCTCTATCTTGATTAGATGAGAACTGATCTTGTATTTCTCTCCTCCCTTCTTTCTAGAGATTTGTCATATTGCTGAAGATTTTAGCTCAGTTTATAATGTGTAACAGCACAATGCACAAAGCCTGTTTCTTATAATACAGATTCAGGCCTATTTTGTGATTTCATCACTGGAAACCGGAGAGGCTAGTGGCCCATTATAGGGTTGTGAGACCATAAGATCCAGGGTGGGAATAAGAGTGTTAACCTATTGTTCCCGTTACAAAACGCAGCTAACCTCAAATTATCGGTTCACATAAACCAGTTATATATGTAACCATAATTCCTGGATATTGTAGTCTAAAATGGTATTAAACCAAAAATGTAATATATTGCAGTATAGGGACACCTATTAGCAAAAGTATGTAGGCATAGGACACACACCCTGCCATGCCCTTTAAGGGAGCATTATACAAAAAAAAAAAAAATAGATAAACCCACAAGTGCTTTTTCTACCACTACTATTTCTTTATACTGATTTTTGAAATTAACAAATGCAGCAATGTATAAAATGGATGAAAGGTTTAGCACTGAGAACCACTTTTTTAAAGCTAAATAGTGCATTTTATATACAACTATATAGATCAGACCAAAATGAAGAGGAAAGAGGGACAGAGGGAATTTGTTCCAAATCAGGGACAGTGCCTCGAAATCAGAGACAGTTGGGAGCTACAATTAGGCCCATATATATTTGGACACAGGCACAATTTAATTTTTTTCAGGTATTTACCAAAACATATTCAAGCAATAGTTATATAATGAAAAATTGTAGACGGCCACTCACATTGGCTTGTCTGGCTCCGCGCTTAGGATAATTCAAAAAGGTCTATACTAATATTAATACTATAAACCCAGTACAGCTGCTCCCTATGAAATCTAGATGATTTAATTGATAGTTTAATTAAATGAGGGGCGCTAGTACCAACATGAGATACTAAATTAATTATTAGGTTAATTAATTGTATATTCTGAACTGTATAGTAGAGACTAAGAGCTTATTGAAAAAAGGTGTGCAGACACAATATAGATCTACCATGAACTAAGCTAACTATTAATAACTTTTAATAATATTATTATAATAATAATAATATTAATATTATTAATATTAATATTAATAATAATAAATATAATAATAATATTAATAACTATTAATAACTATTTAAAGTGACAATAGTGAACCACATTTGGTTACTCATACATTACAACCATTATAATGTGAATAATTAAAAATTGGTTAAAGTGTGTTTATACAAACAATAATAACACCAGACACCTAGCGTGACCCAGTGAGGTATAAATTAATTGTTACCCCAGAGATAATTAGCACACAAAATAGAGCTAACCGAGCTCTATTTAAATTATATAATATAAATATAACAAACCCTGTACCTTGTATCACAATGTGTACAACGAAAGTTAATGATCAAGCACTTGTGCCCAATCTAATATATAAAAAGTGCAAACCAACAAAATTGGCAAATAATCCCAATATCTTGGGTACATCCAAAAAACGTGAAAAATATTATATAAATTAGACAGTGTTAATTGATATAACGCAAAGTTCATATAGTAGTCCTTGCTGTAAAACGCCACAATCACTCCTGTAGATATAGCTTGTGCACCATCACCAGACAAATTCTCGATCCACCCAATGTGAGAACCAGCAGTATTAAATGGCCTCTTACCAAATGGAGTTGATTACGCCACCCTGAAGACGTGACAAACACGAAACGTACGTCGGTAGGCGGTACCTGATCACTTTGTATCTTTGGATGCACTATTGCTGGACTTCCTGTGATATTGGCTTTGGTTGTCTGGTGAGTGGAACGCACGCTAGAGACGCACGCCACGAGGGAATAACCCATTCACAACATCCAGACAAGTGAAGGACACTCTCCTGGAGGTGGGCGTATCATTGTCAAAGTCTACAATCAAGAGAAACTCCACGAGAGCAAATAGAGGTTTCACCACAAGGTGCATACCATTCATAAGCCTGAAGAATAGAAAAGCCAGATTAGACTTTGCCAAAAAAACATCTAAAAATAAGCCAGACCAGTTCTGGAAAAGCATTCTTTGGACTGATGAAACTAAAATGAATCTGTACCAGAATAACGGGAAGAAAAAAGTGTGAAGAAGGCTTGGAACAGCTCATGATCCAAAGCACACGTCATCTGTGAAACATGGTGGAGGCAGTGTGATGGCATGCATGGCTTTCAGTGGCACTGGGTCATTGGTGTTTATTGATAATGTGGCAAAAGACAGAAGCAGCCGGATGAATTCTGCAGTGTTTAGAGATATACTGTCAGCCTAGATTCAGCCAAATGCAGCAAAGTTGATTGGACGGCGCTTCACAGTACAGATGGACAATGATCCAAAACACACTGCAAAAGTAACCCAGGAGCTTTTGAAGGAAAAGAAGTGGAATATTCTGCAATGGCAGATCAGAGTCAATCACCTGATTTCAACCCAACTGAGCATGCATTTCACTTGCTGAAGGCAAAACTAAAGGCAGAAAGACCCACAAACAAAGAACAACTGAAGACAGTTGCAGTTACAGCCTGGAAAAGCATCAGAAAGGAAGACACCCAGTCTTTGGTAATGTCCATGGGTTCCAGACTTCAGGCAGTCATTGCCAGTAAAGGATTCTAAACAAAATATTAAAAATTAACTTTTTATTTATGATTATATTAATTTGTCCAATTACATTTGAGCCCCTGAAAATGGGGGGGGGGGGGGGGACTGTGTATAAAAATGGCTGCAGTTCCTAAAATTTGTACTTGATGTAAATGTTCAACCCCTTGAATTAAAGCTAAAAGTCTGCACTTCAAATTAATTTTGATTGTTTTGTTTTAATTTTATTCTGGTAGCATATAGAGCCAAAAATATGAAAATTGTGCCTGTGTCCAAATATATATGGACCTAACTGTATGTAGATTACCAATTCCTAGATGTGGTGGATGCATTTGTTTTTTATTATAATGTATTAATACATTTATGAATGCTTCTGGAGACCAGCAGAACTTGATAAGAAAGGGGGGTAGTCATGTAATCTCAGCTAAAGTCAAAGATCAGATTTTAGAACAACCTATTACCCCTTCAGCAGAAGACTTGGGCTTTGAACTGAAAAGGAGCCTGGACAGGATTTTAATTCCTTACCATTTTATTCCAGCTAGACTGTTGTCCAGCGGCGGCCCATCCATTAGGGGCGCCCCGCACATCCCACTCTCTAGGCCACCCCTATATGCAATAGATAGATTCATGCATAGCATGAATCTATCAACTATTGCCGCGGCCACCCCCTATTCATGCGTCCAGCCCTTCTTCAGTTCTGAAGTCTCCATCAGTCTCTATGCCATTTCCAGAGATCCTTTCTCTGACTCCTACATTACTGCTGAAACATTATTTGGAGGATAGAGCCACAGATTACAGCACAGGAAATATGCGCGCCTGATAACCCTGGAATTGTTGAATCTAATAAGACTAACCGATGCTGAGCGCTGTAGCAGAGAAAAGGTAGAAGACCAGAGCCTGACCATGGGAATGACTGAGAGAAATCTTTGTGTCTGGCAGGTTTAAAGCTGAAGTTTAGGTATGGCAATTTTTATGTATGTGTACTGTATGTGTGCCATACCTGTGGGATTATCAGGGAAGCTGATAATCAGTGTGGTAGGCAACATTACTGCAATGATCTCCACTAGCTTCCAGTGCTGAGCAGCTGCCCTGCTGCATTGTGAATACATGAGGTTGCTAGCTTGGCATGGACACTATTCTGGGAACACTTTACATGTTCTGAATGAATACAAAGCTGTGATTGGATGAGGTAGAGAGGCGGGACAGTGAGGTCACACTCTCCACCTTGTTTTATCAGCGGACACCTTGCATTCATTGATGAAATAAAAAGTGTTCTATGAATGGTGCCAAGTGAGAGACTTCCTTTGTTCCATAAGCAGCAGGGAATGTGCGCAGCATAGGACCGGGAAAGCTAGTGAATATCAGTGTAGCAGCAATGCCTACTACAATGATTTCTTGTTTCCATGTCCCACAGGTATGACGCATACATTTGTTAAGATGGAAAAAGGTAACTATGTAAAAATTGCCATTCCTAAACTTCAACTTTAATTCCACTACCACTTCTATTGCAGGTTCCTGGCACTTTGATTTGTTTACAAACCTAAAAAGGTTTTCTTTAACCCTGTTGCCTATCACTACATTTGAACGCATCAGTTTGCTATAAGCCCAAAGTTCCCAAAATCTTAGGTAATTCAAAGAATAAGCCTCTCAAACCTAGCCAGCTATGGTATCACTAGTTCTTTGAGCGCTCTTTTCTGGAAATTTCATAGATAGGCAACTCCTATCCTCATTGATTAGTGGTTTCAAAATGAATGATAACTACTGCAGTAGGGTACAGACCTAAAAAGATACACTCAGCATCTTTCCAAAATAATTGATCTGTTTATTTGACGCAATAAAAAAATTTAGACACGTGATAACGTAGGTATCACAATAATATTATAATTGTACTTTTATGGCAACAAGGGGCGTGACATAGGCAGGCTAGTTCTCGTTCAATGTGTTTGTTGAGGTTTAGAATAATAATGAAATAGAACAGTGTATCAACTTGTACATAAAATACGTTACAGTCTCCATTAAATCATAATAGAAAGAACTTGAAATATATATATATGTAGGAAAAATAAAAAAAACAAAAGGATCTAGATTAAACTCGATCTATGCATAAAGAGAAACATAAAGATAACATTTCCTCAATGATCTGTATATCAATTGAATCATGCCCCCAGACCGCTCGTTCACCCCAATGGGATCAAACTGTGAACAAATGGGGGCATGGTCATAATATGATAGATTATCCACTACTAAAATAGAGGGAAAGTTTAGCAAATCTTGGAGGGAACAAGGTGAGCAAACAACAACTCGTGTTTACTTTTGTATAGAGTATA